>JAULBU010047883.1:0-13363 GCA_032358235.1 Odonthalia washingtoniensis | reverse complement strand
AATCGTACATTACAAAATTGGATGTTAAAACAGCATTTCTACAAACCGGTGATGAAACTAGAGACGTCTACGTGATTCCACCGCATGGGGGTAATGATTGTGGAAAAGTATTTTGGTTACTCCTTGCACATTCTTGTTGCTTGGTAAATGCTAACGCTGAATAGAAAGTGCTTCCTGACACCTTATTAATTCAAATTGGTTTTACACAAGTCACATCTATTCCACAGCTGTTTATTATTAGCAATGGTAACAATTTAATCTGCATCCTAGCTAAGATTTTAGATGATATTATAATAACTGGTATCCCCACTGCAGTTGAAAAGATAATTAAATTAATTGACAATCGTTTCAAACTTGGTACTGTCGCTAGTGATCCTGGTCATATTAGATTTTTTGGATGAAATATAATTCATCATGAAGATTACTCAATTGAGACCAATGGTGATGAAAAGCTGGATGATGTAGATCTATACCCCCTTTCAAGAAATCGTCGTAATCTTATCAACTAACCAATCACACTATTGGAAAAAAATTCGTTCGCATCCCTCAACTCGTCTATAGGGTGGCTTGGTGTATCATCTTCCATATTTTTGTGCCGAGTTATCGTCAAGAAGGAAACAGAAAGCACACTCAGCTACTGTTGAGCAGTTAATCAATCAACATAACTTGTTGCGCCTTCTGCAAAAAATTGGTAGGACAATAATTTTTTATTCCACTTGCAGCAACTTATAATATGCCAATTCTGGAATTTTCTGAAGCTGGACGTTCGTGTGATTCTGGTCAACTATGCTACGATGCTGGTGTAAGATTCAAAAATTTTGTAAAGGTTTCTTCGTTTCATTTGCTATCATGGTCGTCTCATAAAGCAAAGCGTCCAGTACGTAGCATTGATGCAGCATAAATTCTTGCTGCTAGTGAGGCCATCGACGAAGGTAAAGTTCTAGCTAGAAAAATATCTACTTTTTACGATAGGAAAATACATCTCATTATAACTCTCGATACTAAGGACCTGTTTACCTCTTTATCTACTCAACACAACAGTATCGATAAATGAATTAGAGCAGATGTCAATGTGATCAGATTCGAGTTCGAATGTGGGAATTTTCGTCAGATAATCTGGATTCCTGGTAGACTCAATTTAGCAGAACCTGGTAGTGGAGAAAACATTACTTCAACTGACGCTCTTCAACTACTACAATTTACTGGAAAGATCCCAATCAACTTAGACAAACATGAATCTGCTACAAAAGCAGCAAGCCCATTGGATAATAGAATTTATTACTTTAACAGCAACCCCGTTTGCTAATAAATTGGAGTGAATATTCAATTATAGATGATCGTCTCTGTAATCTAAATGACTTTACTGTATATTTCAGGGCACTCTATTCTTCTGTGTTTTGTTTCACAATGATTTTATTTCGGTGAAGTCAAATTGATTATGATTTTGTAGACAGAAATGTTCACCCAACGGTTTGTATGAAGGAGTCACTTTTGTTACGGACGTGATAAATTAATTCATGATTTTTTAGGTAATTTTACATGAATTTTTAGAATCGGGACATCTCAATTTGGAAAATTACCACATGGATCTTGAAAGTTTTTATCCAGCCTAGCTTGTCTTCTTTATCTTTATGTTTTGTTGAATCATCCAGAAAAGTTAAGTTATGTTCTGCTGTCATAGTACGTATAGACAAGATACATATTATCATGTCTACCTTGCTTGACTCTACTGTAGTATTATTAGCTACTATTTATTGGCATGTGTTGTTTCTTTTACCTACGCTTATTTCTTATTGTAATGTGTTGTTTCGGTTTCCCCATTTTATCTACTTATACTCTAATTGAGACGAGGTTCTCATCTCAGTCGAAGAATACGAAACAAAAATCAACGCACTCCTGAATAAAAATCAACTGTTTTTCTTTCTGACTTTGTTTGTCGGCTGATCTACGATCATCGTTCGTTCAACTACGTGTTCCAACACTGCTCCTCTACCTCTCAACTACAACGACATGCGTCGTTATGCACAGCTATTAATTATAAATCAACAACAGATACAGCTACCATTGCTCAATTAAATCAGCGCTCAAGTCCCACTACAACCCCAACTGACACCTCCCTGCTGCCACGTGTCGAATATTCGACAGTGATCCAAACCAATATCTAACCGCTCCATCCAATTTTTTTCCTAGAGTGGATACCAAAAATCAATTGGAATGCAAAGATGGAAGACGGAGAAGCTCGTATAGTCGAAGCGAATAGGACAAAACATCTAAAAGGACGACAATGACTGATAAAATTACTAACGACTTCTAGTTTATCGAATAGGGATGTAAGACAAGCTGATTAAATGTTTTTAATAGATGTAAAATTTTCCATATTTGCCCCACAAAAGAACTTTTCTCATTGCAAGGTTGGAACAAATTCGTTCGCTAGAAGCTCATTCGTAATTGTATCTGTATCGCAAAGATGGGAGATACTGCGATTAGTCAAGATGGCTGAAATAAACGTGAGAAACTGACGACACTATGAACTTTCAAATTTACTCGTAAAGCATTTTTTCACATTTTTCAAATGCCAATAGAATAGCTTCGTTCAGCACGATAAATGATACAAAGTAACCAGTATGTTATTACAAGTTTCAAATTGAAACCTGAAAATAGAGCCATGCATAACGTCATTACAAAAATATATTTCTTATATCACGATATAATCCCAATTGAAATACAGAAAAGTAAGGCTGCTTATACATTACTATTACTATGATTACTAACTATGACTTCACCTATCTGATGAATGAATGAAATTGCGAACAAACAGAGAACGTAACAGAAAAAATAGTAGCACACAAAATTTATATGAAAAAATATTACTTTCGTTCAAATCCCTATCCACTAGAAAATATCGTGAACTTCTTCAAATCTATTCATCCCGTGAAGTGATTTTCAAGCGACTACAAGTTAATCATACCAAAATAATTGAGCACTGGACCTGTGAAATTGTGAAATTGTGTGTGTACTTTTGGAATTTGCATATGTTTTTAATCCCTATCATTGTCAAATCAATGATATACGACTGCACACCGATGAATTTTAATTTAATTTACCTGCAGTTACTTGCATCCCACGCTCAGAATGCAACATACGATGTAATGAGCTAACTGTGCCGGTATCTGTCAGATTACAATCCACCAAGATAATACATTTATCACACTAAAGAAATTCCTGCTACAACAATTTTTGTCTATTAAAAACGGAGATGCTACTATCATTACTGATTACATTGAGCAAACAGAAACAGATGTTGCTTACATCCCCTGACAAATTGTAAGATAGTTAAAGGCTCTACAGAATATATATAAGGACCAGGTAATCCTTTCTCTGAGATTACATACTAACGGTGTAACGTTGAATGTTCTTTTCATTCAAAGGTGACCATTCAAAGTTAAACTGCTAGTCATTAAAAAAATGATAGACTTTCATTTTAATATTTCATGTCAAAGAAATCTGATTTTCTTTTCATGCAAAGCTAGAATGACAGTCTTTTTAACTGTCGAACTTTGAATTTTCTTTTACACTCAAAGGTACACATTCAAAGTAAGATTGGCAGTCGAACTAACTGGCTACATTACAAGGTAGACGTTCGAAGTGAGACTACCAGTCAGGAGAATTAAAAAGGTTAGACTGCTAGTCCAAGTTTTTTACATTCAAAAGTTAGACTGCCAGTCTAACTTTGAATGTATATTTGTAAATTTACCTCTCGTTTCTATCAGTTTACGTAAAAATAACTGTTCTATGTTGCATGAACAGTGCGAATAATATAAACGGACCCACTTAAAGTTCTATGCACATAGTCGGACATGAATTTGTTAAGCTTATTTTTTATAAAGTTAAGTCAAATAACTTGAAACTTTTTTAAGTTCACTGTAAAAAGCTAAGTTTAGTTAGACAAAATTAACTTGGTGCAGTTAGCCACTCCAAGAAAAAATGGGACTACTAGAGAAGGTAAAATAATACTTATCCATGGAGAAGTATGACTAGCTTTAGACATGGATGACGGAATTAAACAATTTGAAGAAGAGGATGGTGTTTATGAAAATACCGAAAATATGAAAAGGATTATAAAAGTTGGAAAGGATAGATTGATTGTACTGTGTGTTACTAAAGAAAATAAAAAGGTTGACGTAAACTCAAAATTGAAAATGTAGAAAAGAAAAAGCGAAGGACACAAAAGTAAAAAAGTAAAATTTTCTTATTAGATCATCCGTCTCTGTAGTGAAGAAAAAGGTACAAATACATATGACACGTTTTGTCCCAGATGATGATGAATGACCGATGGCAACGGAGAGAATAGATAATACAGCAGTGCCGGATGTTGAAAAATACCTCGAATAGAAGTATAATTCGTTTCATTGGGCACGAAGTAAACGTTCCATTGGGCACGAAAGTGGACAGGCACGTCGCATTACATTTTATATTCTTATAATTAAAAGGTACTTTTTGTAACAAATCCGTGTGATTTGTTGAGGTAGAAGAGTAATAACGAGTCGTAACTCAGTGGCGTTTTTCTGACGGAAAGAAGGTCAAAGGTTAGTTTTAGATCGGTACACTTTGTTACACCCCAATAGTTTTTGATATTTGGTAGAAGAACAATGATTACCTAGTCCATTTATCAAATTCAGTGACCATTATACGAAAAATTCATGTCGGTTTCTGAATAGTTTAATAATTGGCAGTTCAAACACTGTTGATTTATAAAACATTGAATAAATATTTTCAATGCACAGTTACAAAATGATAAACACAGGTATATTTAAAAGTGTATGTCTTCTGTGTTACAACAATATATCAGCACATATTCTTTGAAACAACATAAAAATCACACTAAAAGAATGTCATATTCAGGATGTGTCATTCTTTAATAAAAATAATAAAGGTAACTCACTTGATAACATGTCAATATACAACATGTATGGAACAAAGGCGTTACTCGATCACAAAGCACATTAATTGACAGATGTAATACGTGAGCCTAAAATGTGCATCGGCCATGTACATTTTTTGCTTTTTTTTAAAAAATACGAACACTACAGCAAACATAATTTCATTGAAAATTATCCAACAAGTGTACCACAGAAAAGTTTCCAGTTGGGCATACTATTGTTACTGGATTTGATCTTGCACTTAGACCTTCAGTTGTTACATTGTCGTGACGCTGATATTAATTCACCTCGTATAATGTCTTTTGATGAAACTGATGGTCTTCACTGAAAATGAAAAAAAATTGATATGATTACGTAGTACATCACCAAGTAGTAGTAGCAGTTGATGGTAATGATTGTTAAAATATAATTGAAACTACTGAACCAGCAGAAAAATGATATATCTGACTATTCAAATAAATATACTAATTGATCTGTTGTACGTAATTTTGAAAAGTGTAATTCATGTTCCATATCAGGGGAAATGGGTCAGACAGTTTTGATTCTGGAAACATCAGGATAATTGAATAATCTTCTGCCATGAATGCGACATCTGTTTCAGATCCGTAATCAATAAATCAGAAATTATTTGTATTTGTTTTGATAACTTCGGATTATTAAACAGCTGTACTGAATCACTTGTTTGTATTGCAATCATGTCACTCTCATAAGCTATAGGAAGAGAATCAGCGTCATCAAAAGAAATATAGGTATGTGTTAATTTCATTGCTCAGTATTGTAGCGCATAATGCAGTATAAATCTACGCAGAAGACAGTAGAAGTTTCAGATGAGGTATATCCTCAGCGGCTGGATTTTGGATACACGGGATGGAACTCGAGACCTCAACACTATCTCCGCGGGAACAAACACAAATAGGATACGATCCTACTATACGGTACTGGGCTGAGGGGTATACCTCCGTCGGTAGGGAGTTGTACTCGCTCAGAGTCGTGGTACTTACTCTCGACCAATAGTATCATGACATGTGTTAAGTAAAACATAGAGGACGTTTGGAAAATCCTGAACACCCCAGCGCCTTTACCACGACGCACGATGCCCAAACGAACGGACAAGTCGAAAGATACAACCGGACAATCAAGGCCGCAATATGAAGCTACTTTTGTGACCACCCCAAGGGTTGGGGCCTTCACACCGGCAAAATGACGCATGCTTACAATTGTCAACTGCACAGTTCGACGGCACCAGCACCGTTCGAGCTGGTCTTGTCACGAACACCGCCATGATTGGTGCTGAAAGCCGAATCATCGAGATAACACACTACAAAATAGGCTAGAGATACTTGTAATACATGTGTAACATGTAGGTTACATGTTTACACCACACAAAGTGGTGATAATGAATAAAAAATGCAGCCATTTAAATGTGTATACTGTAAGGCGATGATATGGCACTTGGAACAAAATGAAATCACACAATATGACACATGGTAAAAAATAATACATTATGCAATTACAGAATTGTATCACACGTGGTCATATAACAGAAACTCTAAATATTTATGCACCCACATTATTCTAGTACACGTGGAATAAGGTGATCGAGGCTAAGAAACTGACAAAACGATAAATACCTAACAAGTGCAGACAACAGAATCATACATTTCACTAGACGAATGTCCTTCGAATTAAGGACTGACACTGGAAAAAATGAAAGTGGAACACAGGCGCTGGTATAAAAGAGAATAAAACACTGCTATCCTAGAAAATAGCAGTTCATAGCAATTTCATACGAACGAGTGTTTTTTCAGAGAGCAAAAAATGAGTTCTGAGTGAATGAAGTTTTCACACGAGCTTAACCAAGACTTTACACACTAAGTCTTTTTTTCTACCGAAGGGAATACAGTACCTCCACGCACTGTGAGAAGATTTCGGGGGCGTTGAGAGCTGGAATGTTCCGGCTCAATATAATTCTATTTCAATAAACAAGCTAGATAAAAAATCATGACGCGTGATTGTGATGACTCATAAACGCGTATGGATACCTTTTAAAATGGATACACCAAGGGAGGCAAAATTAGGAATGGCAGCAACGATGGCGCTAATGGTGGCACCTATTAGCCATCCTGAATTGGCATCTCTAGGTGTGGAAAGTATACGTTTCATGAAGAAATGTAAAGCGTACAAACGTACGATAATATAACGCGACCAACAAGATAGAACGACTTCTAGACCAGCTTCACTCAGTTTTATAATAGAAAAATATTCACTTGAGAATCTGGTGGACCGTGGTCAATTGGTAGATAGTCTATGCGACGTATCAGAAATAACAGATGACATGTTACATAAATGGTTATAATATCACACAGACGCAAAGAGGTCCACATGGGTACTGAGCGATTTAGATAAGCTAGTAACACAAAATCTACGAATGAAACTAGGAGAACAAGACGAAGAGGTAAGCGTCCCAATTCTATTATCAGACTACAACTCATTGATGAGATCAAAGGGCCTATCATGGATAATAGAAGAAAAACCAAAAGTGGCGGCCTATCATAAAATTGGTACATTAAGGCATCTTTCATTACAGAAAAGAGTAAGCGAAGACCCAAGTTTCGCTAATGCAAGTTTAAATAAAAAATGGAACGAATTTGTTTGACACGTGTAATTAAGAGTACAGCACTGTGTAGAGTTCTAAGATGACCCGTTATTCAAAAGAGGAACGACCAATCTATTTCAGGAGACACGGGACAAGTACGGAGATGACAAAGCGTCCCGCGATGGCAGTCAAGGAATAAGTAGTAGCACGGATAGTTCTTTAAAAAAAAGTGTGAGAAAAACAATGCCAGATTGTTGAAACCCGCGTTGTGCGGAAAAATAATACCTAAAGCAATGCCCGATAACAACTCCTGAAGAAAAAACGGAGCTATATCAGCAGAAAGCTTATAAACGAAGACAGGGTGGATAAAAGCGTCAGACCAAAAGTGCGACGAAGCGAGGATTGAGAGGCGAAACCAGTTTTGCGGCCAAGGAAATAAAAGTAGAAACACCAGAGAGACTTTTAGAAGCATACTTCAGTCTGGGAGTCAAACGGTTGTCACTACCGAAGATAGGCTCATATGACAATGTGTTACCAGCCTCTCTGCTGTAAGAATTTGATAAAAAAGGATTGTTCGTCCCAATACATACGTTAAAGAAAACTTTAGAAGATTTAATGGCCGTGCAAGGAGAGGGAATGACTATGTAAATTAGGCGCAAGGCCAAGCTCACGGTTGAACTGAAGTTGGCGGTAGGAACTCTAAAGTTAAGGAATGTCTTATGGCTGGTGTTAGAAAAATACATGGACGAATTCCTGCTTGATGTCACCCTGATGAAGACACTGGGATTTGACGCCATACAAAAGTTTTGAGACAGTCTTGGATAACTTCTAGAACATGGACTGCTCAGCGATTGGTCCATCTTCTGAGAACGGCGGGAAGCTATCCAGGGTGATTCTGAAAAAGGTAAACCGGTCCAAGATAGAAACAGTAATAAAGCAGACATCACAGTCGTGGTTATACCTTATCGGGACGGCCAAGTGGCACATAGTGACATGGATTAGGATCCAATAGAAAACGGGAAACTCCTCCAGCATCCCTCAGGTGAAGACTCGATCAACGTGGAACGAGCGGGGAACGCACTCCTGTATGACTCGAAGAAGAAGGGGATGTCAGAAAACCTAATTGGAAAGGTGACGAAGATAGTCGAATGATATCGGGACATATGGCACGTCACTGTGGGTGCCGGAGCACCTGCGCGTTTACTGACGATGACGATCAAGTTGATGAGAGATTCTGTGCCAACCAAAAACAAGGTCCGAAGGCACCCACAAGAGCAACGCGAATTCCTGGAGGGTTTCGAAGCCACCCTGATTAAAACCGGGCATTACTATCGGAACCCACACGCAACTAGGGGATCAGACCGGCTCATAGTACCAAAGGAAGGACCTCTCAAGTTCAGTTTCACGGTCGACCTACGACCAGTAAAAAATTACACGATGCCAACGGCGCGACCAATGCCGCATTGGGATTCGGAACTAAACTGAGTGGCCGTGGCAAATATGTTCGCCTTGTTCGATTTGAGCCATGGCTATTGGAAGTTCGACCTACATAACTATTTCCAGGATTGCCAGTAGTTCACAGTGCCTCATGACGCGTATACTCCCGCGCGTGTACTGTACGGAAATTCAAATGTTGTGGCTCACATACAATCAAGTGTGCAGGGAATCCTGCTGGAGTTGGAAAAGCATATGCTGGTTTGACTGGAATACATGTTGATGTATACCAGGACAGAAGACCAGCTCATTCATGACATTCAAATGTTTTCCGATAAGTGCCGGAAACATAACCTGAAGTTGCAACCGGAAAAGTGCAAACGTTCTTCCACATCAGTTCTTTGGTGTGGCAGGATAATATCCGAGAAAGGGGTCCGTTTTGATCGTCGAAGATGACAAGGTTTGAGAGAAATGGACGTCACAACTAAAGGGTCAGAACTGCAACAGTTCGTATGTGCGCTGAACTACGTGCGAACAGCAATTCCGTTATTCTCCAGAACCATCGCACCACTGAAAGACGTTTTTGAAGCGGTATACATGAGCGCTAGGGGAAAGAGTTCCAAGCGAGCTGGCTCTAAGGTATTATTGAGTGATGTAGTGGAAGAAGGAGCACGATGACGCATTTAGAAAGTGTAAGAAGGAGCTGGAGAACGTAGTGATACTGGCGCACCCAGATGCGAACAAGCGACTCTGTCTGTTCACCGACGCATCGCGGAAAATCTGGGTGGCTATGATAACTCAGATTTCCCAGGATGACATGAAGGACAGGCACGAAGACCAACAGCACAAGCCGCTCGCATTCCTATCTGGTAAATTCTTAGGGGCCCAGATTAGGTGGTCGATTGTTGAAAAAGAGGCCTTTGAGATAGTCACCGCATGCGAACTCATGAGTTGGGTGTTGCAAAGGTCAGATGTATTTTACCTGTTCACAGACCACAACTATATCAAGTACATCTTTAACCCGTACCGTTCAACCCAGGCATATCTTCGCATAAAGCGAGAAAGTTGATAAGGTGGACGTTAAAGTTGTCCTCGTACGGTTACGTGATCGAGCACGTGACTAGGGAGGACAACATGTGGATTGACTTAGTGACTAGATGGGAAGCAGAAGTACACCTCAGAATATGGAGACATCCAGAGTATATTCTCTATTCGTCGCAGCGATTGCCCCATTTGAGTGGGATGGATTACGCTGGATAAGAAAGATAGACATAATAGAAAGTCGGACAAAGTTTGCGGAGGAGCGAATAAAAAGTGGCGTACATTGGAAGCTGAAGAACGATGGAACATACCAAGACTACCAAGGCCGGATTTGGATTCGCGCAGACGACACGGATCTCCAGCTCCGATTATGCACAATTACGCATACGGGAGCAGGCGGACATCGCGGTACAAGTACAAGGTTAGATACTATCTCAAAGGCAGTAACGTGGGAGAAAATGAAAAACGATGTCAGTACATTATGTTACTCGTACATACACTGCCTAGAAACAAGAGGGGTATACCGAACACCGAGACCCTGGGGTGAAGCAATGTACGCCGAGAAACTAAATATCCTGTTACACTTTGAATTTCTATATATGGGGATTCTGATTCAGGGGAGAAGTACATTTTCCTGATTAATGATGGCCTATCATGATATGTCTGGTTACAACCGTCTGAGGCAGCCGATGCAGAAGCGGCAGTAGATGGATTGACACAGTGGTTCGCGAAATTTGGAGTTGTTAAAACATGGGTTTCAGACGAGGGACCTCATTTAAAAAACATGGTGATGGATGGGTTTCCCAGAGAGCTCAGAGTGAAACATGACTTCACAACAGCGTATTCCCCTTGGGAAAATGGTACAGTTGAAATAGGGGGAAGGGACATCCTGCTAGCAACACGGACATTATTGTCTGAATTTAAATTGCAGCCAAGAAAGTGGACGATGGTGCACTGCGTACCAAAGTTTTACGAAAACAACTACAGTTAGTGTTTTGAACCACCAACTGTAATGATTTTTGAATTGTGGTGGTTTTACAGGTGTAAGTGGCGATTTGAGACCGACATTGTAGTGGGTTGAACCTACACATGTAGTGGTTTTGAAAAAACTACAGGTGTCGGTTTAAACCGCTGTAGTTGGTCGTTTAAAACCACAACATGTTTTGGTTTGAATGGCACATGTAGTGGTTTTTCAATTATATTAAAAACCATTACATATGTTGGTTCAAACCAACACATGTAGCGGTTGAAAACCACCAAACACCGTGAATTAAATACACACTGGTGGTGGTTTAAACCCACTACATGTGTTGGTTTGAACCGACACATGTAGTCGTTTCCAGTTTCTTCTCACTTTTCGAAAAAGAAGCTACCGCAATAATTTCGCGCCTTTCTTTGTTGCAGTACCCAGTCGGCAATATGTGGGCGCCTTTTCCCTTTTTTTCAATCGGAAGGATCAATCATTTAAATTATTTGTACATAAATGACTATTCATGTCAATCATCATCATGGTTTAACATCTCATATTAGTAACGTGAAAACATTACTGACAAAACTGCACATGTTCACAAAACATTCTTATAGAGAAATGCCCTAGGGGTAGCGTAGCTTCACTACCATTTCACGTGCATGTTCCGAAGCCAAAATGCTCCAGGAACCGTACCCTCACTGTGCGTTTACTACACAACACACCATTGCTGTATAAATCAGTGGTGTGTTATGTAGTAAACGCACAGTGAAAGCTTTTCTATAGAAATATTATAATAAACGGTATACTATTTATTATAATATTTCTTTAGAAAAGCGTTCACAATGTCACATGAACTCATCGAGAAATAAAATATAGCCAACAATGCAGAAAATAGAAATGAACGACAATGGCTTCTCCCCAACTTCTCGGAAACAGGTTACTCCAAATAAATAGACAATACTACTACAAATAGTCTCTCGTACTGTAGTGTGCGTGGTGGCTTTTAATTGGCTATGAGTATCTCAATTTTTCACAGCCTTTAAGTATGTCAATTCCAATACTTCGTGAGTTTCTCGAAAGTGGTAAAAGTTCGACTTCTACGAAAAGTGCATCACCTTCACGGCGTAATGGGGACGTTAATCTAGTAAAGCCTCGCGATGCAGCGCCTTCTATACTGAAACATGTCTTAAGAAAATACGCATATAAGTTTTTGAAAAATGCAGATATGATAGATGGCATAAAAGATTTGAGATTATTTTGGTCAGCCTACACTATTAAATTGAATGTTATTTAAAATGTTTGGATTGCCAAAACGCCACCGCCAAACTTTGATCCACCTTCACCATCCGCACCAATTTCCTCAATGCATATACCATCCAAGTACACAGATTTTTCCACACCAGCCCTTCCACTGCCCGACTTGCCTAAAGCAGCATCCCCTCACCTTCGCCCGCTCCCCTGCCATAGTCCTGGCGGCATTCATCAACGCCTACTTCAATTCAGTAATTTCATCACTCCCTCTTCCACTTGGCGTCGCCTTCCGACTATCTTTACCGCTCAACAAGCCCCCGCCACCATACGTCGGTATTAACATCCCACTACCACTACCATACATACCCGATAACATCCCATTTGGTGTCGTCATCCCAGATCTCAACTCTGATATTCGTAATTGTTTTAAAGTAATTGTTTCATCTGGAATTATACTAGAATCTGGTGATACACTGTTGGAACTGTCATAATTACGACTGAAATTATTTGAATTGTGATAAAATGTGGTAGTGGGCCTAGCGAAACCCTTGCTGATGAAATATATGAATGACTGAGACTGTCAGTCCATCTACAAAGTTTTTTACAGTCCTTGTTGCCAGATGTTACGCAGAGTTTAAAGCTGGAACACAGAAGACATTAGTCCATACAACTTTGAGGTAAGAGTCACGTTCTCTGTAGAGATAATTGTGCCATGCATCGATGCCACGTCTCGTTTAGTAATGAGTGTAACCCATGGCGACGAAAGAAGCGCCCCAAGACCATTGATGAGGGTAAATATTCCAATTTATCTAGGACGACCTTTGCTCCGGAGAACATCTTCATTTTTCAGAGGTATTTGACCGACAGGATATGTGAGCGTTGACAAGTGTTGTTGCTGCTACAGCAACCGCCACGGTGGTGGAGAGCGGTATGCCCACCTTTAGTATGACAATCGGGGATGCATTCATGGTGGGGGAGGTAAATTACATTGTGTTTAGTTATAATAAAAGTAAATTGGTTGATGCTGAAAGTATTGAGAGCAAAGACAAAATAGTCGAGAACATTGTAATATATTCAATGTCGTTGATGTCCATGTTCCTGAGACGGGCTGCCACGCTGAAGTGAGTCCTT
>JAULBU010047872.1:0-13364 GCA_032358235.1 Odonthalia washingtoniensis | reverse complement strand
TGTGCCAACTGGAGTTTGTACTGACATGACTTCCTGAGATTCGATTGCTAGCAGTATCTGCCAGTGGGCATGGCACATGTAGATTTTTGAGAAGACTGAACTCTTTCCGAAGGATCTGCACGCTGTTTCCAAGTTAGGCATAGGCGATGCTACTGGTTTCGTGAGATTTTTCACACATTTCAAATCAACCGTGAATCTCATCGTATCCGTTCCAGGTTTTGTTACGGCCAAATCCGGGCTTGTCCACTTCGAGGTGTGATTTCTCCTTACTACCCCTATTTTTTCTAATGAGTTTATGGTCGATATTATGAATTCCCGCTGCCTTGGCGCATACTTTCGTTGCGCTGTTTCATAGGGGATGATGTCGTTTTTAAGTTTGACCGATTAGGGTTGCACGTTCGCCGGTGGATCGTCCCCCAGCTTTATCCGGAATATATTCATATATTTCTTTAGTATCTCTCTTATCTCCTTTACCCCTCGGTTGCTCATTACCTTGGCTGTCGCGTTCTCACATGCTTCTTCTAATGCTTGGTCTATTTCCTGCATACTAGGATTTCCCATGTTTGATGCGGCAGTCTTCAGTGTTTTGACAGGATCTTCTTCGGTGTCATCATACCAGATTCCCTGATAACCCGCTACAGCTGCAAATTTTGGTGGTCCATGCTCTTCGATTGCCGTTTCGTTTAATTGAGTTACTAATCCTTCGCCAATATCTATATCCTTCCAGCATTTGTATGCCCTGAGGAGCGTCTTGTCCAGATCGAAACCGATACACTTTAGAAGAGGCCTTCCAAATAACATGTCGGTCATGTCCCGGTCAATCACCCAAAATTGTACGTTGCGGAGAGATAACAGCACACATGAAAGCGCTACGCGTATGTTGATCTATATGCTAGAAGATGCAGTGAACGAGATTGTTGAAGTAAATTTTATCGCAGCCGTCAGGATAATGAGAATCTCTAATTTCTTTTCTTCAATCTGTGCCCCTCCGTTTCTCATCACTGTAAGCAATTTTTTTTCGGTAACGCTGGGTGGTCGGCCCCATAGTCACCCATGTCACTGTACGTTGTGCCACCTGGCAAGTGTAATCTGTATGTACCGTCTTTCGCGGGCAATGTATTAACCGCTTTCACCTTCAATTGGTACGTATTCCTCATTTCTGATCTATACTCATTCAGTAATGCATTTTTCGTCTCCTCATCCGTAATGTCGCAGTTAGCTACCGGGTGTATCTGATCACATTTCGGATTAAGGCAGGGTTGAGACCATTTTCATTTTTCAAACGGGTTTCTTTCTTTATCGCTTTTCGACAGAACAGTTATTTTCTTCTTGTCCCCGACCTTCAAATCATCTTTGTCTTTGTCTCTATGAACGCTATACCTGGCGATTTCTATGGCTGTCTTTGCCACTTCTCTCCTAAAAAAATCAAAATCCTTCTTTTCCGTTTCGGACCAAAATTTATAGTCCGAAGATACCAGCTCTTTCAGAGCGGGCGGTTCTAGTTTGTTCATGATTTGAGTGATCATGGTTTTTGGGGTATCTTTGATTAAATGATACACCATTCCTCTTCTGAGTTACGTTATTATATCAGTAAATAATTTCAGTATTGATCCTTTTCGGTCCTATGAATCCGGTTTCAGTCGGACTCTTTTAATGTGTCTTTGACTTACGTTGCAGCATCCTTGACCAAACGCCTGCATTGATAATCTATCCACTTTTTTAATAATGTTTCAGTCACATGCTAGACCTCCATAATTTCGACAAATTCTCCCAATTGAGTAAGTGACAGTAGTAATTCAGCCGCGATGCATGCTTTCATCCCTAAGCGATTTATTCTCGGATGCTCTGATAACCCAGCATTTATCTCTCCAATTTGGAGTGTGTAATGTTCAAAAGATATCGTCACCTCTACGTGAATCCAGTTCTGGTGGCGTGATAATAGCTAGTCCAAGAGGCGTTGTCATCTTTTGTTTCGCTCATTTACCAACATGTTCACCA
Source organism: Odonthalia washingtoniensis (assembly GCA_032358235.1). Lineage (NCBI taxonomy): Eukaryota > Rhodophyta > Florideophyceae > Ceramiales > Rhodomelaceae > Odonthalia > Odonthalia washingtoniensis. Next base: position 11,366 of record JAULBU010047872.1, on the reverse strand, counting down.
TAAATTGATCTGCACGAATCCCCCTTTGTTGATGAGCCCGTGAATCAAATCTTCACGACCGGAAAGATCTTTCTTCCAGATTTCGGGCCTGTTACCCAGAGGGGAGTCAATGACGCTAGGATCAAACGCGAGCGAAAGTCAGAAAGTTGGGGGGGTAGAAATAAAGGTTAGTCGCTGTTACTGAGTCTGCTGTTAGTATTCAGTAGAAGTCTACTTAGAGAACTTTACCGATCGCTTCGATCACTCGATAAATGTTCCGCAATAGTAGTAGCTACAAATACCCCCCGTGTCTCTCTATGAGTCACGGTCGCTCCACGATAGTTGATGGTGATTCAGCCATTCGGTCGCTCACCTCTGCTTCGCTTCACTCGTCTATTTAAAGTTTCAATTTTCTCCCAAATCGAAGACTCCTTGTTATTTAGCATTTTGCGAGTTCTGCATTTATACCAAATCCTCATCTCGTCACCTACTGACAATGATGTGTTGAAATCATTGTTACCCACTGTAATAATGCCCACTACAATAAATTGTTGTCGACACCAATTAATGTTATTAATGTTACTATTCCTTCGTAATCGAGGTGAGATCAAGAACACTGTCATTCAGTATTGAGTCTTCAAATTGATATCACATTTTATTAAGATGTTAAACTTGTGCTACTCACAAGTGAGTAAGCCAGTATTTTTTAAATAAAATCTGTACAATGTGCTTGTGATCAGCAGCAGCATTGAATTTGGTATGGTATGAGGCCTCAATGCGCAGAGCATGTCTATTATTATTGTTATTATAGGTTTGATAAAAGTACTCAACCTCTCTATGTGGAAAGAAGCCAATGAAGATTAGATTTTTCACAAAGGAAATTGGTTATGAACACACCCAAAAAGGAAAAAAAAAATTTTTCAAAACCAGAAAATTTGGGTGTTGCTCGAGTTCAATTTTGAAAAGTGGAATTTGATTTTAGAGCATATTCAATTGTGTTCATTGAATTCTAAACCGTTATGATTATCGACCAAAGACAATTTTTCTGAGGTACACAGATAAACTGAAGATATCGCAAATATTTGGAAAAGTTGTTTTAACGTTAACTGTCTATTGACATCGGCGAAGATGCTCTTATAAGTTAGTGTTGAATACATGTATAGTCATATACAGAACTAGGACCTGAATGATTGTAATCAGAAATTCAGTACTGTCTGATTAAGTAGTGGGGCTAAAAACTTCACATTTTGCAGTGGTTAAGTGGTGGAGAGGTCATATACTACTGGCGTCAAAAATAATAAAAATCTCTTGATATCGCTCATGTTGCATATTTTGTCAAGGTAACTTGGCCAGATGTTTTGAATGCTTCCAACGTGGTCAATATCAGATCGTTGTTGGAAAAACATGAGAAATGGAGAGGTCGGAACGAGAAAATTTTATAAAGAATTAAAAAATGCATTTACTATCTGGAGTCGGATGGTACCATTCTAGAAGCTGGAGATTTAGATGAGTTGAAAAGGTTAAGGTGGATCTTATTAAGTCGATTCTAATATGAAAACTGGACGAGAAAAACGTTTTCTTATCGTCCACCCGACCTTTTTGTTCTACCTGAATATCTACTTTTGCAAGTCTTAATTAAATTAAGAATTTAATTAAGAATTGCGACAGCTGATGCGTTTTAAAATTATTTTAAGACACACTGTCGATCATTAGTATATCTGTAAGTTTTCGCTACAGTAATTATCACTTCCCAACACACCAACGATTACCGAACAATACTACACCACGTGGGGAAAATATTGGACGATTTTGAGTACAGAAACAAACAAATCACTATCTAGATATATTCTATTCAGTATCGAGACACATATTCTTTGGTTCGTGATACTCGTCGAACACCTTTGAGTTGAGAGATGGTAGTAAGTAATGCATCCAATAATACAATCTTCATTCGTAAGTCTGGCTCAATACCAGGATTTCATTTTTCGGTTTCATTCGTCAAAAGATCAGAGATTTTGGCGCGGCTCAGGACCCATGTTAGTGTGTATTCAGCATGGCGCATTGATTACTGAAGTACGTCATATGAACTATATTCCTTCGTTAAATGGGAAGCGTTTTTGTTACAGAATTATTCAGAGTACCTCTACTGCCCGTCACAATCTCAATACCAATCTTTTTACCAGAGAGTTCAACTCGTAGTTGTTGCAGCCAAACGGCCGAGTCCAGTCCGTCCCATGGTTCACATGCAGACCCGTAAAATATTTCTTGATTTCCAATGGATAAATCCGGAGATTCTTTCAGAGTTTGAGTCAGCAAAACAGTAAACTCGACCGCCTTCGATTCGTTTTTCATTAGGACCGACAGCATTAGCGAATACCAGTAACTTATTGGGTTCAGGTTTAAAGTTAAGTACATAACGATTTAATTTGGAGAATATTGTAGTAGAATTTGACTTCTTTTCACTTAGTATCGTAGGTGGAAGAAGCTTCTACCAAGCAATAAAGTTTCTACGGATAGATAACAGCGGTAGGAACTTACCTTGTAACCAATGCATTCAATCACTGAGAGAAAATCTTTTGATTCAGTGTCATTGAAAGACAATAGTTTTCTACATACGGATATTTCATTATTAATTCCCAGGAAAGATAGTCATTTCTATCCAATACTATTTGAAATCTTCCAAGTAAGTAGCTAGCCTCATAGTGAACAATTGAGACTCTCAGACCTTTATAAAATAATACTTTCTCCGTGCTTGCTGTTCTATGACTAACAATATGAAGTTTTTATCCAACTTTCTCCATACAAGTTGTAAAGCATCAGTTCCACATCCCAAAGCATTGTCGACATGTAGTTCCAGAATTCCAACAATAGTTTCACATGTGTTTATTAACCGTAGAATTCCTTCGTTACTAACGTCCATGTAAAAACCTTCTGCTTTCCCTACCTCGAGTAGCGCATCGTACTAGAATTTTGGAGCACAAAATAGACTGTAAATTGGTTTCTTCATTACCCATACCACACCTTCCGAGATGCTAAATTCAGATAGAGGCGCAATTACCACAACACGATCAAGAATTTTTCTTGTAGAGATGCACTCAGAAAATCGTAGTATTGTGGGATCCACTGATTTCCCGCAAGAAGCTATAATAAGATTCCCTGAGTTGCGTTGGATGCTACTGGAGAGTCTCGTGTAATGTTCTTTTTTTAAGTCTTCTAAAGCGCGAGAAACGAGAAGAGTTTTCCGTATCTCTTTACCACCTGGGTTTTTTTTGTTGATAGGGCAAAGCGAGTTGAAATGAGATTGGTATTGATTGGTAAGTCGCTCAGAAATTTTTCTTGCAGACCTTCAAATTTCTTGAAAGTCGCAATTTCCAGTTTTATTGCTGTTTTTATACCAGGAAACTTGATTGATTCTTAATATTCATGAATTACTGTTCTTTTTCGGCTTGTCTTACAGAGGTATTTTTACTGAACCACCAATTTTCTAAAAGCTGCCGGAACGTATACCACGTCTGAGTATCGGTTTTTAGTGGGCCAGTTTCTTAGCATAGGAAGTGAGAAACCGATGGATTTGGGCTTCTTTTGTTCTGATAATTCTGTTTTGCACGCTGAAGGTTTTTCTGAAGAATATTCAAGCGTCGTTTTCGAGTTACCGGGTTTTTCCCTCGTCGTTATCGCGGTACCGTGTCTTGTCTGCCTTCGGCATACTTGTGTCTTCTCATTAGTAATTGTAGGTCGTAGCGAAAATGAGAACCCATTTTGTCTGTCCTCAGCAGACTTCCCGTCGCAGATCTGGTGATTATCTCCTTATATGGATCGCTTCTGATGATGACTGTGACGAATCTCCAGTTGCTTATGCGGATGTCATTAGGTATTTATTTTTAAGTTCGGCATCATCTTTTTTTGGGAGAGGTAGCAATGGATGTCGAAATCTCCCTTCGATGGGAACTGTTTGGCGTAAGTTTGATTGGAATTTGGGTATCCTCTAGTATTTGTAGCTCATCAACGTCATATTTTATGTCATCCTAAATTTGTATCTGGATTCCCTCCAGAATTTTTGGTTCTCCCACGTTACCTTTTGGTTCGTTCACATTCTGAAGTAGATTTACTTCATAGGGATTCTGAGATATAAGTTCGAGTTCGAATGTGTTCGAAATGTCATCCTGAACCTTGAAATGAGATGGATTGTTTTTGTTGGAGTTTCTCCTTGTCTGAGGAGATGGAGCATCTGTGATGTTATATTTATTTCCATATGAATGAGGTAGGATTGAAATAAGGATGTCTTCCAGAACAGTAGATTAGATGTCCTACAGAAACGTATAGTCAGAACATTGTACTGGTGGTGATGCCAATTTCTTCTGAAGAGGTTTGAACGGATGAGATTGAGGTTGACCAGGCATCGAGATGTCCTCCAGAAAGGAAGAGCTAACATTGGATAATTATAGGTTTTGGGTTATTAGTATCTCCTGATGAGGAGGAGAAGCTTATTTTTTCGGTGGAGATAAATTATGAGTATCAGTGAGTGGCATTTCGATTTAATCCACTGCCATCTCATTCTCTCTTGATGGGGTTCCTGCTCCAGTTTGGTGATCGGATGAGACAGGCATTCTTGTTGAGTTTTCTTCTACGTCATTTAGTGGCATTTTGACTCTACCATCTTATCCTCTCTTGACGGTATTACTGTTCCAGCTGTGTGATCGAATGAGACAGGCATCCTAGTTGAATTTTCTTCTGTGTTGGGCATAGTGTTGGGAATTTAAATATTCTGGACAGATCTCGTGTCATTATGATCGACTACTATTATTGGATTCACAGTTCCGGAGTGTATTTAATCCTGTAAATTTATAAAGTTACAATATTGCTGTGACCCTACCTGTTCCTCCCATCATGCAGTTCGTGTTTTTGGTAGTATTCCATTATTGTTGATACTCAGAGCTAGGTCATGTGGACCTCTTTTATGAAGAAGGACTCTACTTGGATATGCCGTTCATAGAAATTGATAGCGCTTTCCAACTATTAAACTGAGGACTTGACCGAGGCAGACAACCACGCCTCTAAAACAAAATTTTGCTTTCGAGACCGGATCAATGTGAAAAATTTAAGAATTAGTCATCATTCCAAAATTCTACTGGATCTGTAGAAGGAAATCGATTTTTAGTTGCATGCTGAATTCTTATTCTAGCTTCAAAACGTGATTTTGATGACCATTTTCAGGTGGAGCGTCCATAAATTGGTTGATTTCGTTTAAACTGGGCGGTAGTGAAGTTAAAGTAAGTACAAATAAAGGAGTTCTATTTATAGAGATGACTGGAGCCTCTCTTCCCAAGCGTATTTATAAGCAAGAGAGCTTGTACTGGGAAATTATTATTCTTTTAACAGCCAAAATCGCTAGTTTGTACGCTAAATCATTCGTGAGTTATGGGAACTCAGAATGTACAGATTAAAGGTCAATTTTAATCAGTTAGACGACTTTTCAGCTTTTTCGCTCAATGGGCCCTAGTAGGAACATCTAGTAGCCCAATACCTTGAGTTTCCAGAAATTTGTTGTAGATATTTCTATCGAAGAACCATTCGCGATGTACCAGTATATAGTTATTGTGTTCATATACTACTTCTATGTATTTTAGAACCATAGATTTTGCAGTCCGGTTTCCAATTAGAAAGACGCCACCAAATATTTTTAGGGAGAATTCATCAACATGGACGACGCCAGTGAATTGACCATGCGGACTGTAGAAGTGACCGGTATCCATGTCGGCAACTTGGCCAGGCGCGGTGGAGATTGGTGCTGAGACAGTTGGATGTGGAGGAACGCGATTGCGACGGCTGATATTTCGACAGAGAGGACAGTTGAGTTTTTGTACGGCGCGAAAAACGTTGGGTGGAAGTCGCATTGATTCTTATAGACAGTTCTGCGAAACCATAAGTAGCTGACTCGGAGCAGGATGGTTTAGGCTACAGTGTAAGTCCCAAATTCTGGATACCAATTCTGTTGACTTTTCTGGTGTCATTTTTACTTCAGATAATGAAACCGTAAATATAGCAAAGTTGCCTAGAAGTCTTTTTGTTGTGTTATTTGGCTTACCATCGTGGAAGCGTGATAATTATTCTTGCCTGTGTGGAAGTTCCAAAAGATCCTTGATCTTAGATGAATTCGCATTCCGAGTAAGTGTCCAAATCCAGACCTGTTTTTCCACAGATGTCCTCGAATATACCAATTTCAGTAGAAGTTGAAAGTTTAGAAAGTATGGACAAAAATTCTGAACTTTCTGAATTGGTATTTTCAGATGTGATTCTGAGAGAGATGTGTTATTTTACCGTAAGGACTGATATCTGATCATCAAAACTTTTCTGAATTACGTGATCAGGTTTTGCTTCAACAGATTTTGCTAATCCATCGTTAATTTGTTGAAGAGACACTCCTTTTTATTTTTCTCGAGGGGGAGGATCCAATAATAGCCAAAGTGAGATAATATGTCATCAAATGTGATTTATCATTTTGATTGCCAGAATCTTGAAGCTCCCAGTTTGCTTCTTAATTTGGATTTCACCCAGGATGCCGAGAGATCCATTTTCCATCAATAAGCCCAACTTTTTTATCTGCAATCGTGATATTAGAGAAGACAATGAGGTACTGAGGGTTTCCAACTATTTTTTAGAACAAGGGGACTTGTAGTAAACGTCACCAAGCCGAGTTTTGTGTAGAATCACCAAATGCATAGGTGATTGGAGCTCCTCCATAAGCTATATGTTCAAGAAGATCAGCTTTAATGAGTAGAGTTTTGTAATCTTGCCACCAGCAGAGTACTGAAATGTATGCCGGACAACCAGTATCCGCCAGTGCTTTTAATGAGCGGAATTTTATGGCAGTTTCTATATTATCGTCGGGAAGTATGTTTTTATTTTTCGGAAAGTAGCTGGAGTACGCATAGGAAAAGGGACAGTATTTCTTGGACATGCAAGATATGTAAGAGTTGTTAATGGTATTTACTAGCCAGACTCGCATTTTTTCAGTAGTGGCTGGTTTTGAAGAAGTAATGAACTCCCCTTTTTGTAAATAGAAGTTTTTGACTACCATTTTGTTCTGAGATTCTAGTTTTTCACTGTGCATGGATTTGACTAAATGAAAGAGAACCTGGCATAGAGCATAACCTACGAATTATAGGCTTCCCTCCTGAGCATAGGGAGAATTATCCATACATTTGTAGATCCAGCAATGACCTACGAAGACAGCGAGAGCAATCTGATCCTCTTGTTTTGGCAAGTGATTGTACGAAGGATTTTCGGTTTTGTGAGGAGTTTTCATAGGTATTTTTGAACGACTTCGAGAATTTATTTATTCAGTTATTTTCGAGTCTGAAAAGTATATAGAAAGGACAGCCTGGGGATCGTATTCAAAGCATGTTAATCCAAGAAATACTTTCTGCTACTGAATTAATGGTTTCTTCTTATGTGAGCGATAATCGCCGTCAGTTGGGCACCTGGTTTCAGCGTTTAGGTCTGTGAGGCCCGAGAAGATTACTTCAGGTATGTCGCTTTTTTGATTTTCGTTTGATCAGAAATTTCTATAAGAAATTTCTTCTTTTCTCGTAGTATCTCATAAATTTCCAGTTTTTCCACACTTGGTTCTGTTTGTAACCAGTCCAGTAGTGCAGCATGAGTAATGTTTTCTTCGAACTTTTTCTCCAACCTACGATGAAAATTTTCGATGGTTGGATCTCCAAGATCAAGGAAACATAGTAGAGAAGTGTTGTAGAGCGGGATGAACACATATTAAGTACTTTGACATGTATGAAGCACCTAGTCACACTAGTTGCATCAAAAGATGGTTGAATGATGCTATGGATGTCATGATTGATGTATTTCTTGCGCGATTGCAGACGTTATTATACCTTTGCATCAACAATTTCTTCAAAATCATCATATCAGCACGATAAAAATCTATACACATCAAGTCAACTTAAAAACAACGCCGTACAATTTGATCATTTTAACAGCAACTGCACACTCCATATTTTCTTCTCCACCAACAATAGCTACTAACATTTCACAATCAATTTCAACATTCTACATCCCATTGCGCAACAGTTTTAAACTTCTTTCTGAACACTTAATATTGCACCGCGACATGTCAGCTTCAAACTCTATTGGAAAATTCTTCACCAGCAAACATTCAGAAAGTTTTTCTGAATTCACTCGATTTATGTTGTTTTCTGTTATTGACAGTTTCTCCGGTTCATATTTAAAAGATAAATTCAACTACAGGAATGTCAACTTCAAGAATTATCTGGAATGGTTGAGGTTCCATGGCGATCCGATTTTCCAGCACATTACAACACGTTTCGAAAGAAAGGAGAATGACAGAAAAAATGCTTTGAAAAAATCGGTATTGGAGTCTCTAGGATCGAATGGTGACAAGGTCCTAGCAGAAATCGGTTCTTAGCAAGTTCGTCAAATAGCTCGTGCGTTTCTCGCCATATACACATATGGTTGTACCAATGAACGCACACTGAAAATGTTTACTGACTTGTTCACTGACAATTTCACTTCAACTGGATTCTTAGTTGGCACAACATTTATTCTCATGATCATCCAGTCAACTGGGAAAATACCTAGGCGGAACCCATTCAACATGTCTATCCCAAAACTTTCGACTGCCTTCTCTTTTACCGCAGCATTTCATTTGTCTCGTAGACAATGTCGAGAAAAAATTCTAAGCGAGTAATAGAATTATGCTCAGCATCAAACATTTAACTGGTATTAGAATAGAGTTAGTATGTCAAACAATTTTCAAGGCGTGCGAAAATCTGGCAACATCAATAGACATTCCTCTAGTCAGTAAAATGATGTCACCGTACATCTTTTACAACTGAACAACATCAAGAATTGAAGTTCTTTCTACAAGGAACGATGGTTTTTCTCCAGTTACTCAAGAAACAAAATTTAGGGCATATGACGAACCAGTCACTATCGAAGAATTGGTGTCCGAAAAAGCTTGAAAAAGAACAAATAGAGTTGACACAGCATTTCGTTACATCCCATCTTCATGTTTTACTAACCTACACAGAATATTGTGTAACATCTCGTTGTACGACCTCGATTCCAACCTGGAATCAACTCCGAAGCTGAAATCTTTTTTTTGTGTTCCACATAGTTTGGAATTGCCGCAATGCTCCTTTTGTATACCTGATCATTTCTCCAAGCCTCTTAAATTATCTGTTCCAGTTAGTAACACCAAGGAAAATATCGTAGACGTTGATATTAATATTTCGCCTTCAGAGGAAACGGAAACAGGTAATGGTGAGCGTGGACGTTCACTGTCTTCGGAACAATTGAAAATAAATAAGAAGAAATCTAAGGTTGGTGGAAACCAACCAACGGAATCATCCGCAAACCAATCTTCGGATACTCCAACATAAGTTAAGGAGGAAACTGATGTCGAACCAGCAGCTTGAGATGAGCTGACTACAATGGGATTGAAAGAAATGAAAGTGCTGAAATTCAGTAGGCAGAATTACTGTTGCTGCTATGACTGCGATTTTCAGTCCCTTACTGACACAAATGAAGATGCTATGGGTCAGACTCTTCAAGATAATGTTCATTTCATTCTAACAGGCCCTCCATACAACATTATATATATCAACGACTATCCAAATTCATGTCACGATCCAGTTCACGGTAGAAGACATGAAAGAATTGGTAGATTTCTCGAGAAATGTTTGACACCGAGAAGTCATACGCATATTTTTTGTTCGACAATGCAATTTTCTTACTTGGTTCAACATATTAATTCGAAGAAGGAATTAATACCATTGATTATCCCCGAAGAAGATGAAATTAAAAGAGGATACAAGACTGAAATAAGTGTTTTCAGTGTAAAGGAAACACCACTCCATTACACGAAGACAAGTGGTTACTATGCATCAGATACAGGAACACTCAGTCTTACGCATCTCTCCGTGGTTGAACATGCAGTACACTCATGGAAGAATGGTATGGTATGGGACCACGCTTTGTAAAGGATAAACTACAGTCGTTCTGGATTCATTATTTCTGTTCATCCCGTAACATGTAATGAAATGAATAACATCCCAAGGGTCCCTATCAACTAAAAGGTATTCCTTCCACCTCAGACGAAATCTTCCGGTCGAAGACCAATTCTCCGACGAGAGCAAAACTCAAAACAGTGGATGATGGATATTACCCTCAAATTTACCCATCCTGGTGAGTTGGTTTTGGATCCATGCGCTGTTACATTTCCTGTGGAAATTGCATGTATAATTCTTCCAAAACATAGGAAATTTGTCGGTGGTGATATAGATGATAACTGTTTGGAATGCTGCTGGACACAACTCGTCGATGTTTTCGCTCGTCAGCTACTCAACTATGAATCAGACGTTAGGGTACGAAAGAAGACCTACTTGTAGCACAACAATATTTGGGAAATATGGAAGCCATTGCCGTAAAAAAAGAAGGGATATATGGGATATTCCTCCTGTACTTCCTACAGTTCAGACTGTCCTAAGCCCGTTCGTCACTTCATTTCACAAGCCGTTGGGGATGCATCTTTGTATAACAACAGTGTTACCATACCGTGATACAAGTGGAAAATATCATGGAAGCAAGCCCTTGATGGAATAGCTACAAATAATTGCTTCCAATGGAAGCAGGGAAACTAGTTTTTTCCCTGAAACCATCCACAATCAAACATGATGAAGCTGGTCTGGGGGTTTTCGCAGAAAAGACAATTGGTGAATGTTTCCTCATTCGTCATTACTATGGAACATTGGTTTACGAGAATATCGGCGTGAGTCAATCAATTACAAAACCATATGGAGAGGGTTTACTTTCCGTATCTAAGGCGCAATTCCTGAAATACGGTGCCAATTGTGCACATAAATTCACGGCAAGTGATGGATTGAAAAAGAAGGCATGAATTGTCGCTGCCCCTTGGTGAAATTCGAGATGCATCAATTATTTCCATTATCCCCCTGGAGATAAAGCTTCGTCTAACGGCAGATTGAATAATCTAAGAACTGCAAATTGCGCTCTCGTGCAAAACAGAAAGTTGAGAACTGATACGGCTGCAACTTCTTACAAAACTTTGGGGGTTCTTGCTTTATGTCCTATTGCAATTGGTCAAGAACTTTTCATTGATTACAGTTCCGATCATGTTCATCACGTTAAAGACAACTAGTTCTGTTATTTTCATTTTTCCCGTCAAGTTATCTTCAATTTGTCTCTCACTATGTACACTACAGTAAACACTTATCACTATAACTACAATGAGTAAACTAATATAAATGATTTCACTATACACTGCCAATGAAATAACAGCCTGTCATGGTACAAGTAATAACAGCTACGTTCTATAATGAGGACATAAC
>JAULBU010047861.1:0-13367 GCA_032358235.1 Odonthalia washingtoniensis | reverse complement strand
GAGAACATCACCATAGTATGCTTGCTTTACTCATACATACTTCCTTATCACATCATCAAAATGAATGGTCATAACTCAGCGTACAAAGTACGGCTGGTAGGTACAAAAACCCCCGTCGCGATATTTCAACTTAGATAAATAACTACGTTTCTATTAGCCTAAGATATCTCGATTATGTCTTCCAACGTAGGTTTTCTGTACCACGTGCAATATACTTCAGGTTGAAAAGTGATCTTTTGCAACTCCGTACGGAATTCTGGAAATATAAGACAAATGGGATAGGATATAAGTGTATACCCACTGACTTAAAATTTTTGTCATCACTCCGTATTTTAAGCTGTGGAACATCTGATGATAGTCTAGACGATTGCGTTTACATGTCTGAAGAAACGATACGTAAATAGTTTACTAAATTTTGTATTGACATAATTGAAATTTATGGTGCAACTTTCTTTAATAGGTTTCCGACTGATACTGAGATTTTTGATATTGTAGAACAATATGCCAATAACGGATTTCCAGGTTGCATAGGTGTAGTGGATTGCATGCACTATACCTGGAAGAATTGCCAAGATACGGAGAAAGGTCAGTATCAAAACAGTCGTGTATCGAAAATGGTAACAATACAATGTGAGGGATGATGAGACCATGATTTGTACTGCTGGTCCTTGTTCTCAGGTCGACCAGGAACGAATAATGATCTAAACGTCTTCGCAAGATCACCACTTTTCAGAATATATTTTCAGAACGTTTCGGTTTAACCATAACGGAAGGGTATCGCATAAATCCAAACGGTAATTCGCACAACCTGCTATACTTCCTAGGGGATGGAATTTATCCAACCTGGCCTATATTTGTCATTCCCATTAGTTGTTCGAACAATGAACTTGAAAGGAAATTTCCCTTCGACAGGAGTCCGTACGGAAGGATAAAGAGAGATTGTTCGGTGTTTTGCAATCTCGATTCGAGATTTTGCGATATGAGAACCAAAAATGGCAACTAAGTGAGACAATCCGAATATCAAATGCCTGTGTAATATTAAACCATGTAACTATACGTACGAGACAAAAGGTAAACGGGCCTGTAGAGTTTGGGAGAAGTGACGACGTAAACACTATGCTACTAGAACAATGTAGCCGTATGGAAGAATCATAAACTAATATGCAGCGAAATATAACAGAAAACAACCGAAGCGGACATGCAAATATAGAAGAAGAGGCAGATAGAATTTTAATGAGAGATATGCATTTCACTAATCATGACGAACATTTCCGATTACAGGCAGATCTTGTTACATACAACGCATATCTACTTAACTGGAATTGAGTTTTTCAATAAAGAAGTTCGGTTGTTCTGGACATTGTACGTTTATTACTATACACATTTATTTTACTTGTTTTTAACTATATGTTACCTTCCTCAGTTATTTTTTCACTATTTAGTTATATTCTAGACTTCCCTTCGGTAGAAACTGTAGTGCCATGTACATACGTTATAGACGTGACGATTGTTCTTGTCTTACATTCAACGATTGCATTATAACATTTTTTTTTTCCATTTCTATACGAATTACTTCTATGGCTTTGCTATTTGATTCCTCCGTATGGTTTGTTGCGTGTTATCGTTCCATTGATTTCACACCAATCTTCTTTCTATTCGACCTCATACCTACCTCTTCCAAGTAAACTGCTTCCACTTCATCTGAACTTCGTACTACACGACATGAATCATGTCATTTGTCACATAAAACACCACTGCTCCCACCAAGGGACGCCCCTCCTGTTGTTACAGCATCTGTATTACCACTCTCGACAGGGCCAGACATCGAATCCGTTATCGGAGACAATTCATTAAAATAGTCATCAGAACAGGGAGGAATTGTCCCAGCAGTATCATTCTCCGCATGTCTTAACAGTCCTTCTGGTTCTCTTCTCGTTACCGGTTCGTTTTTTCATTCTCTTTCTTCCCAGTCCTCACCCGCGTTATGGTCACACCTCCGTGATAATCAACATGGCCACATTTTAGAATGGATGAAAGATATTTTGCTGCTTCCATATATTTAAATGAGATGCCAATACCTCGATTTTTATCCTTCTCCCATCTACGTCGGCTTTGAAATAAAGCATGAGTCCTTTTCCGTATCCTTTTTTCTGATACATTACCAGTTCGGTTCATATTTTCAGCTTGATTGTAGCACGAATTCCATAATTGACAGTCTTGTGCCACAACACTCCGTTTTGTAAGTAATGACTCTCTGATTCTTGTCATATTGTATTTTAACGTACAGGTTTCTTCAATACCAATCCATAGACGTTCTAATGTCTGCGTTAGTTATTGAGTTTGGAAAACACAAGCTTTCGCCAAACATAGCGCTTCCAACTCACTGTACTAAATTCCACTTCGGTTTTCTTTTGGTATCTTCCTTCTACTACCGCCACCCCCGCGATTTATACAGTTTTCTATACTCTGTCCTTTCGTTTCATTACTTTCAAATCCCATCATCGTTATTATCATCACTACTCATACCTTTGTTTTCGTCCAATTCACGTTTTATTTTATTCCCTACAAATTTTGTGTCATATTCTTTTCTTTCCAACAAGTAATTGCCGATCATTTCCTCCGTTTCGAGTTTCAATACTTCATCTATTCTACTACCTTCTCTCATATTGGTACTTAGATCGCTGTCTTTGTAGACATACCCTTCTACAGGCTCCATACGTTTCACTACCACCCCTCCGCTCTTACTGTTAAAGTTTTTGTCATATAAAGTATTATCTAAGTTATGTAACTTTACGATTCTCACAGTCGATAGTTCCGTATCCTTCAGTTGACTATCGTCATGCGATTTCATATCTTCAACATATGAAACCTTTTCCTTTCCATCTTTAATTTCATTCCGATTCTGTTCAAATACATTACGTTGTACTTTATTTGTCAAATTCCTGTTTTCGTACCTCGGGTCTTCACTATCACATGTTCCTGCCATTTCTTTTTCTTTACGTACATTATGAATTTCGGAGTTTCAACTGCTTCCATATATTACTTTTTTTACCCCATCCCTTACGTTAGTTATAGATGATACAGCAGTTTTCCATTTTCGGTAACATTCTGCATCTTCTTCATTCAATAGTTGTTCCATTATAACCGTACGGTCCTTATGTTTCTTTCTCCATGATCCAGCAGGTGCAATAAATTCTATACATTCCGACTGGTTCTTATTTTCACCTTTTCACCCATCGCAACATGCCTTCGTCTCCACATAAATGCTCGTATCTTTCTCTTGTTCAATTTTGTCCCAATCCATATCGTTACAGTCCTCATGTATATCTTGGATTTATTCCATCGCGGTTATGATTACAAAAAAAATCCTGTTTTACTTATGTTGTTAGTAATTTTAATCCTTTAATTCCGTTTCGGTTATAGTTACATAGGGACATGTCGTTCCTTTCCAGATTTTAACTTTGTTGTAACATAGTTACATATATTTATCTCTGTTTTTATAATTGTCAGTGCAATACATACTTATTATCCGTTTCTTGTTCGTGATTTTCGCAACGCATTCACTAATAATCGGATTATCACTTTATTCTCACCGAAAAGGCAGTCAGATTCGTTTCTGTTCACGTTACTATATGGAACCGCCTCGCACACTGCAAAAATTTGTACGTCTCACAGTTGGTAACAGAACAACGGTTCGAAAGTCGTCAACAATCGTCACACTTCCAATAGTACATACGAAGATGAGATGAAAAACCAGTATCGGGGGAAAACATTATGGCAGGTGGAATCATTATCATTGCTAACATCATTCTTTTTTCGCGTTCTATTTTTGCACGATAAATTACGTCATGCTACATATTTCTGTCTATTACAGTTTTACTGTAATGTTGTTTACTTGTTTTGGGGGCTTGCATCCATTTTCGGTCAACATCAATATTGAAGGAGGATCCTCATAGCATATTTCGAATTATTCATTGGCTGATTACAATATACTTATTTTATAGTTATTATTTTTAGGGGTCGAAGTTCACCATGTTGAATTTCTTGGTGAACATTTCGAAACAGTTCACCAACATTTCCACAGACTTTTCTACCAGTTTGAATTAAAACATTCCGTAAAAAGTACTTTATTCTTTTGAACGTGCGGTGAATTTTTTTGCAAAATAATTCATTTTCACCGCGCTAACTAGAAATGCTCTTAGGAAGAAAAAATATTTTACACTTTTGAAATGTTCAAAATTACGATGCAGGAAAATTAAAAGAGCAAGGGTTCACAACAAAACTGTTCTTGCAGCTTCATCCGTCATATTATGGGATGAGCACATACAGATAATGTAGCGGGGTACGAAACAACTACGATGTAACGGGAAAAGGATCAATTTTCTCGCTTTGGAAAGAAATGTCAGTCTGGAGTATTTATGGAGATTATACGAGGATGAGAAAAATAATACCAGCAAACACGAGATTTTTCTCGGTAGAACGATGTTTATACGAATATAGAAAGGTTTCAAAAAACGGCAGCAGACTGTGAAGATATGTGTGAATTATTTTATATTAGCTTTTCTGTACGAAAGCTGGAATATGTTGAAGACATTTATTGGTAAAGAGGTCGGTGTTGAAAAGATAAAGAGGAAATTGTTAGAAAGAGTTGAATGTTTGTGGGGATAAAAATGATATACTTCCAGTCATCTCATATGGTCAGATGATAAGCCTGTACATGGTGGTGTAAGATACAGTTTGTATTCATAGCCAAGACGAGTAATGAAAGGAGTTGGCACTTCGGAATCACTTAAAAGTGGAAAGAGTAGCCATAAAGAATATTTAATACCAATGCAGGTTGTGGAGGGTGCCCTAAAAAATATAGAAAACCCTTCTGAAGATTTAAAAACAGCATTGGGGAAGTAAGGTGGAAGATTGTTACTGTCATGGGTCATGAAAATCGTGCAAGGTGGTGGATATACGTATAAATGAGAAATATGGCGAAGTAGGAAAAGAAGAAGCGGAGACAGCTGGTATGTTGATAGTAGACTACAGGATGAAAATTGAACCAATGCGATTCCGGGAGACATCAACCAAGTTTTTTGAGAAACGAGCATATTAGTGAAATGGAGCTGTTCTATCCTATGTGAAGACAAATAGTGGTGGTAATGATAATTAGGATGATCCGTATTTGGAGAAATTGTGCATTGCAGGTATTTCAGTGGATCATGTCATGACGGACTGGAAGAGAAGGAAGTTCTGTTAAGTACTTTATTTTTGGATCATGCTATTGAAGACGATTCGAAGCGAGAAAATTACGCTGTTTTGTCTGTTTTAGATCCTACCTTCTCCAGGATAAAGGTGAAACACAATCAATCATCACTGCGAAACATTTCGGTGAGGACTGACAACGTCCGTTGTTACCAAAATAATATTATACGTATAGTTTCATCGAATAACGGGTTACAGCTTCGAAGAATCATACACCCTGAGACAGCCAGTGGAAAAAGTACTGTAGACGCACATTTTCCGATATCAATGTGTAAGACGCCATCCAGGCACATTCCCGCCAAATACTCGTCCAAGCTGATAGCCAATAGGATGTTGACACGTGTTAATATGGACAGACGCCGAGCAAATGAAACCATGCCATATGTCGGGGAATAAAAGGTGGCATCGCCACAAAGAGCAATGCCAGTCCAACTCCGACAAGAGCCCCTACCTTTACGTGCACCAGAGGGAATTGGAACTCCCAACCTGCCGTCGTATAGCCAGGAGTCTCACGAGCACTAGGCCACTGTATGGGTTGATGACCGCGAGCGTTTTATCATTAATTTTATCTAGAGCAAATTACAAACTTACAGTGCGTTTTTTACACCGCTGTCATTTAGACACCGTCCGCTACTAATGCAACTACCGGCACGGCTGCCGCACCGATTAAACCTGGGTTCTTCCCCATCACCGTTGTGCTCTGATAAAAAAGACACATTCTCATCAGCATCAAAATGAGGAAGATAGGCCCTACCTATACAATGAAACAGGTCCATCGGTATGTATGTGAAGTGGAAAAGGATTTGACCACACCCGTGAACGTAATTGAAGCACTCCTCTTTGTCGAAGTTGTTTGAAATTCAGAAGTCGGGTTGCTCCATGTCAACAGGATTTCATATGTTTTGAAAGCAATACGGGAGGCAATTGGAAGTGAGAGAGTTGCAATCATTGTAAAGAGTTGGAGAGGTTCAGTACGGACAGATGCGAAATAGAACGGTGGTTGGTAGGGTGTCCCTATACTCTGGCGGCGAAAGTAACAAGTATGTGTTTACGAAATTTGGTAGCTCTGTACGGAAGAGGGGAGTGGAGATTGTAGGTATTGTGTGGTGAACTGAACGGTGAAGGTGTTTTCAATCTGTTGTGATTGTTTCAACACGTTCCGTTTGCTTTAAGTACTGTTTGCTAAAGATCAATGGACGTGTAACGTGTCCTTTGTTGGCATTGTGCATTGTCATGCCACAGTATGATCTGTAAAGTCTCACAAAAAAGCAGAGATATAAAAATGGGAGGGGGTACACATACAGATTCCCGGGCAGATATATGGCTTATATCTGCCCGGGCATGGTTGATATTTTTTATTGGCCAATGCCCGGGCAGATATAAACCTTATATCTGCCAGGGCATGGTTGATTTTTTTTATTGGCCGGTGCCCGGGCAGATATAAGCCTCATATCTGCGCGGTCATGGTTGATTTTTTATTGACCTGTACCCGGGCAGATTTAACCAGTATATCTGCCCAGGCATGGTGGGTTTTTTTATTGACTGGTGCCCGGGCAGATTTAACCCTTACATCTGCCCGATCTTGGTTGGGGTTTTATTGACTGTGACCGGTATCCAGGCCGGTTTAATCCTTAATGTGCCCGGAAGGTTACGTATATTTTTTTGATTGTTCCCAGGCCGATTTATGGATTAATTCTACAGAGGAAAGTTAGGAATGTTTTCATAAAATTGGAGTATTTATTCTCAAAGCAGGGACCGGAAACAATTGTCACAATTTAACGATAACAACATTGAACAATAGAAATACACAGCCTAAATAATAATGCAGAAAATAGACATAATTATGGAAATGGATGGGAAACCAACGAACGGTGATGACATTTTAGATTTAGTTTCAGAACTTGAAAATCTTAATTTTTGGTGGCATAATCCAGCTTTCAGGTACTGAAAAATCGGTTGTTTTCTACAATAATATTCCGAATAAAGAAAATCTTGTCTTGTTGAGGAAAGGGGTGATTGTAAAAGCCAACTAAACTATGATAAAACAGCTCTGTCGATACGTGAATTTAAGAATGGGTATTTCATCTGAATGGGCATGCCAAGGAAAAGGAGGGGGAAGAATGAGGGCATACTGCACTCATTCAGGCCACGAAGAGAAATATAAATCCTCTGGAAAGAGAGTTCGTATTTCGAAAAAGGCCATTAATTACATGGGCCATTATAATATTTGTAATTAGAGCTTTTTTTCATAAGTTTTATGAAAACTATTTTTTGTGTAAATATGGAATATCGAATAAATTTTATGGGGGTTTGTGCTTGATTCATAAAGATACATTCATTTATGTTTAAGTAGTAGTTTTTAATTCCGTCTCATGTTTCAAAAATATTTTCAAAAGGTTTTAGCCGCCAGGATGCCCCCGTGATGACACGTTCTAGAAATTGTGGACTGTGTGCTACTGCAACTGACGTCGAATATTAAATCTTATTTTAAGGGGCGGCGTCTTTTGTAGGGACTGCTAAAAGTCATGCTTAAAGGTCAACGATTTTGATATTGACTATAGAATCAATTTTTTGCTCTTTCTAAATCCTAGACTAAGTGGGACTTGATCCCATGATCTCCACAATAATTTATGGCTTATGACCGACTAGGCCACACCACATTTCTATGGTTAATAGTTTGCCAATTGTGTTACATTTCATATTTTTATAGTCACCCTTGAGATGAAAAAATATATTTCCTTTATAATTGAAAAAACCTACCAATTCTACATTAGTTAATACTTTTACAGTCATAATAGTAGAGACGAAAAATAAAATTTCAGAATTATTTATTATTACTTTTTATCAATATCCGTCACGAATTTTATTTAAAATTTCCATTTGGTTTATCTTCTGTAAATTTATCCCCTTTCCACATTTTAAAAAGGTATGAACTGTACAAATCGAGGAAACATGCATATTTTAATCGAAATTAAACTTTGGTGATCACAACACAGATGGAAGACTAATAGCTAGAAATAAAGCGAAATTTTATACGATTGAGATACTACGGCAACGAAAACTGGTACTGAATTCTTGACAAAATGATGCACCATGTGGCAAAAAATATGAATTTTTTATTTTTCTATTGTGCTTCAGTTTCGGGCAGATATAACGATTAAATCTGTCCGGGCACCAGTCCTTAAAAAAGACCCAACCCTGCCCGGGCAGATGTAACGGTTAAATATGCTCGGGCACCGGTCAAAAAAAAATTGACCTTGCCCGGGCAGATACAAGGGTTAAATCTGCCCGGGCACTAGTCATTAAACAAATCGCAACCATGCCCGGGCAGATAAAAGGGTTAAATCTGGCCGGGCACCAGTCAATAAAAAAATCGCAACCGTGCCCGGGCAGATATGGTTAAATCTGCCCAGGAATCGGCCAATAAAAAATATCAACCATTCCCGGGCAGATATATGCACTAAATCTTCCCGGGCCGCTGTAGCACCCCCCCCCCCCGGGGGGGGGTGCGGAATATAAAAAATGATGCTGGGATGGAAAAGGATAAGTGTTATCATCATAACATGATGTTGACGATAATAACGATAAGAGTTTTGTAGAATACTTCATAAGTTTTTGGGATGTTGTATTTGAACCTATCATGTTGGGAGGTAATGAGCGTCTTGTCTGTAAGCTTGAATAATAGATAAAGTTCGAAGCATATAAAAATGGATTGACAAGAGTGATATGGGTATATTGATCTTGTAAAGTCTCACACTCTTTCTTGCTTCGATGTATGATTTTCCGCCGTGTTAATATTATTATTATCTTTCTTGTCGAGTAGTATGTTGAGGGGTTAGATATGTTGGATGAATAATATCTTTAAGAAGTGCATCATGGCAGTGGGGGAGTAAAGTTTCTGTGAGTAGGTCGGCGATATTATTGGTTGTCGGTATATAATGAATGCTGATGCCTTTTTTTGATATATGGTGTTGCAAGTGGTATATTTTGATGTCTATATGTTTAGGTTTTTTAGTTTTGCCTGCATGTTGAGCTATGGCAATAACGCTGTTATTGTCAACTTAAAATGGTGTGGGTTCATGCGCGTTTTTTTGATTTCAGCTAGTAATATTTTGATCCACAGTGTATCTTGAAGGGATTGCGAGGCTGATATATATTCTGCTTCGTAAGTACTGAGCGCGATAGTTTGTTGTTTGTTTGGATGTCCAGTGAATGGGTGAACCGCAGTAGGTGTAAATTGCGGCTGATGTTGATTTCTGATTATTTGATTCGGCAAAGTCTGAGTCAGCGTACGATGAAAGGGATGATGGGGATGCATTGTTGAATAGAATGCCGTGATTTTGAGTACCATTCAGGTATTTTGCAAGATGTACCAGTAAATTCCAATGCGTGATTGTTGGTTTGTTGATATATCTTGCTAGTCGTCCAGTTACGAATGCTATATCGTATCTGGTTCCATCGGCAAGGTATCTGATATCTCCTAATGTTGACATGTAGAGTGCTTTTTTTTTGTGTTGTATAGTAGTGCATCCTCGCTTTTATCATCAAGATGTGGTTTATGTGGGAGTGGTCTTTTTCTCGGATTGCTGTTTTATAGTTTAAGTTTGGTTATGATTTTAAATATGAGATTGGGTTGGGATAGTTTGATATATCCATTTTTTTGATATGATACGGACCATCCTAAGAATTTTGTAGGTTGCCCTAAATTTTTAACTTTGTATTTTGTGCATAAATGTTCGTAGAAATCGTCAATATCGCAGATGTGGGCTGCAGTAACTAGGAAGTCATCTATTGTGATGGATATAATGATCATGCCAAGTGTTGTGGTTTTGTGGTAAAGACATGGGTCATGTTCCGATTGGATATAATTGTTTTTGGATAGATGTTGGTGTAGTCCTGATTGGCATATATTGCACGCGGGTTTAGATACATAAAGGTTTATCTGTAGGATTCCATATTCGCTGTCGGGAAATGCATATGAGCCGCCGAAAAGTGGTAGTTGCTTTACATAAACGGTATGGTTATTGTAGTATTTTTTATGAGTAAATGCTGAAGTAATGTCGAATTGTCTGATAGGATTATTGCTACGACGGGCGTGTGCAAATATCATTCGTGATGATGTCTTATCAGCCGAATATGATCTGGTTTCATCAGGGTTGTAGTGAAAATATGATGTCATTAGATCACCTATTACTGTAATCTTGCTTTTCTATCTATTATTTGGCATGTATCATCACGTTTATATTTGTATGTAATTTTTAGGGCTATAGGTTTGATTTTAATTTTGTCTTGTTTTGCCATGGATAAGTTGGGTATCCATTTTATTAATTTTCGTCGTTTAATTTTTAATATCATGTACGGACAGTGTCTGTGGGATATTAAGCGCCGTGATCGCCTTTGTCTTTATATGTCCAATGGTGGTGGGTATGGTAATGGATCCGGAATGAGTGATTGTTATGGGGGTGTCAGTAGCAGTTAGAGAAGTGGATGTGTTTGTTAGTTTTTTCATGGTAGGACCAGTAGTGGTGTGTGGATAGGATTTGCTTCAGTGTCGAGTATAAACTATCCTGTGTATGGATCATCATGATGGTATTGAGGTGAAATATTGATGTCCTGTGTATCATTATGTGCTGTGTAGTGAACTTGGTTTTGCGCAGATCTAACGTGTGAAGATTCCTCAAATGGTGGTTTGGGTTTATTGTTTTAATGAATGGTGTTTGTGTTGTTGTAATGATTATGATTATTGTAGTTTATTCCTTGCGGTTTTCTGGATCCTTGCATTGAGAGTCGGTATGGTTGAGAATATGGCCATATTGGCTGGCGTGGAATCTACAGAAATTATTGGTGTTCTAGTTGTGGTTGATAAAATTACGGCCATTTTGTGGTTGGTTGTTTTGATGGGATTTGAATTGTTGGCAATTCATTTGTTGGATGGGGAATAGTGGATGGGAAGGAATTTGTAGTGTATTCGTATTGGCTGAGCGGATCATGGTTTGTAGTGCATGTATGTTTGAGGGCATAGCTATAACCTAGAACGGTTTGAGATAGGCGTATGTTGGATTATGACGTATGCCTTTTATCATAAATTTCATTGTGGTAGATTCGTTTTGTATATTTGGGTAACGAACTGCAGTCATGAGAGTTCGTGTTTTAAGATCAGCATCGAAGTAATCATCTGGGTTGTCATAATTGTTGATCATTGTATCTAGTGCTTGTAGTTCTAGGGAATCTTGGTCTGCGGGAGTACGTCTTTCAAGTAGTTGTTTAACTCTTGCGATTATTAGGCATGGGTTTATAGGGGTGCCTGGTGTTATAACTGAGTTTTCTATTTCAGTTGGGATAGAGGAGAGGAGAACGCTTGTAAATGCTGATATTGATCTATGGTGTGTTGAACTATAGTTGTAGTTTATGTCTTCTACGGATTGTGTAATATGCATAGTTTGAGATTCGCATCTAATTGCTAGAAACCAAGGTTATAGATTATCCTTATGTAATGTGGGGATTGTCGGCTGGTGCATAGGAGAGTTTGGGACTGTAGGTTGTATTGTTGGCAGCGGTTGGTCAACCAGGGTTGGATGTGATGGTGGGTGTTGCATTGTGATTATTGAACTGGCCTAGTGCTTGATTTTTTATTGATAACTGTGGTAATTGGTAGTATGTGTTTGATTATATGTGCGTAGTAGTTGGGTATAGGCCCATAACCTGTGGTGAACTGAACAGTGAAGGTGTTTTCAATCTGTTGTGATTGTTTCAACACTTTCCATTTGCTATAAGTACTGTTTGCTAAAGCTCAATGGATGTGTAACGTGTCATCTGTTGGCATTGTGCATTGTCATGCCAAAGTAGGATTTGTAAAGTATCACATATTGATGAGGGTCTGGAAGAGGTCCTGATTCATGGAAATGGGGATAGCGGTGAGCAAGACACCAGTGCGTTGTTGAATGATGAGCGTGAGACAGATGGGGTGTCATTAGCTATTTGAAGAGGTGCGCAAAAAATAGTTTTGACAGTTCGATACTTTTTTTGGCAAAAAAATAAGTATTTTAGAAAATTTGAAAAAATAAGTATTAAATAAATATTATTCTTGACAAAAATAACTTTTATACCTTTTGTGTGGCGAGAAAGTATTTAATTAAAATTTCATTACATTGCTTACAATACTTACAGTGAAATTCAAGAAACGACGCCTTACACGACGTTAGATTTAAAAACCTCTTTGGTGTCGGTCCTAGTCCTGGTGTACAGTCCTGGGTGACATTTACTGCATACTTTTATGAACCTCAGCCATACCGCAGAAGCGCTCGTTTACGCTCAGGAAGAGTTATGATTCGAGTTTGCTTGAAGAATCTTCTTACGCCGATCACCCAATGTATGCCCCGCCATCGAGAACAAACATTCACAGATATTTGAGGGTAAAATGAAGCGGAGGTCCAGGTAGTCGGACTTCTTCTGCTGAGGTAACGTTTTTCACTTCTTAAATACGGATTAGGTGAAATTGGTCTCGCCATTTCCATCAGCGTCGTCTACGATTGCAAAGTCTGAACGCTTGAGATGGACAACTGATTTCCTCTCTTGTGTTGCCAAAGTACTTTAATTTCCACTCTGAATCTTAATAATTGCTCTTTCGAAAATAGGATTTTCCTACTTGCAGTACGAGATTTACTACATAGTTTTCTTTCTTTCAATACGAAATTTTCTATAAAATGCACCGGACATCTTCTCCAAGAACACCATTAACGTTATCATAACCATCATCCAAATTAATAAGTCCTCCGCTACCAGTGCACTCTTCGACCTCAACCTAAGGCTCTTCTTTTACCTGCGGAATGGATTCCGCATCTCTTTGCCACAACACAAGTAAGTATTTTCAAACACAATCCACATCTCTCCAGCACAACACAGGTCAGTCTTTTCATGTGACGAGCCCACAGCAAGCATAAGGACGAGGACCGGAAGAGCAATAGTTGGATGACGGGCAGAGAGAAAAGGGTCGGAAGAGACTGTTTGAGGGGCATGATAGTGGTGGCCGGTGTAGATGGGCATTTGTATAACTTACTGTTGTCAAGTACCAGACCTTATTACATCTGGAACTATCCGCGATAACAAATCATTTCTAC
>JAULBU010047851.1:0-13368 GCA_032358235.1 Odonthalia washingtoniensis | reverse complement strand
CCCTTTGAATCCTGGAATAGCATTCTAAATTATTTGTTTGGATGTTTCTCGATTTATGTTGTGAATACAAAAACTAGAAGATCTCGAGATAGTTTTGGAGCTAGATATTATTCTGCTGCAGCAATAGTACCAATGAAACCTTTCCAAGGATTAATGGGACAAAAAAAATCAGAACCCTTTTTATTATTTGGTTGATACCAACATCAACTACGCAAACAGATCTTCATAATTATTATTATGGATCCAGATTCTCAGGCTTCACTTTTATTTCGTAACACAATCTCGAAACACGAAACACTGATTCTGGGACCAGCGAGCTATCACCATCAATTTGAGCGCGATTTTGAAGAAAGGCGGTCTCACTTTTTCTATTGTTTGAGGCCCAAGAAAGATCAATGAAATTTTTATGATTTCTAAGTTGGAAAAAGAAAAGAAAAAAAACTATACACAAAAGTTCTTCAATTCGAGATACATAATGTTTTAGAAAATGGGATCTCAATGTAAAGCAGTTGGCTGTAGAATGCGTATTCAAACACTATAGCCAACACTATAGCCAACTGCTGAAGTTGATGTTCGAAGTTGCCGCATGTGGATATTCCCACATTGACTCCAGTAAAGAGGTGGTCCGATTCGTAGTTTACGATCCTTTCAAGCGGCCATGGAGTCAACAATCATTGCAGTATTTTGCGTATAGCATAACATCTTTTTAGCGAATGTGTTCACGTCACCATTCTTAGTAAATTTTTTTCTATATCCAGCACCATGGGCCCTTTCCAAGTCATTTATAGGCTACGTATTCTTCCTCCTTACACTTACATATACCATTGTTGGCGTTCGACACCAAGCTTGAGGACATAAAAAAAAGGAATGAGAAATAATGTTATTGATTTCACTATCTGCACATACTTGTTGACGTCAACATTATTGACAAACTATTATTATTAGTAAGAATAGTGTAAGCCTAGAACAGACATTTGAATACAAAAATATCGACTTGAATCGACGAGTCACACGATGGATTCCCGTGATATGCAGCAGAACAGTTCTGTCCAGACGTCTCAACTTGCCAACCTAATTTCTAAATATATACAGAAGTTTTTGAAAAAAACATAAATACAAGAAGATTAGTGATATGTAGGCGGAGCTGAACTGAGGTCGTGCTTGTAAGTTGAAACGGGATCAGGCCAATTCCTGTCAATATTTTTTTTTGAATGGACAAGACAATGCTTGACTGTGAGGACGAAATGTTCGTTATTTATCGCACAGTGTCAACAGTCTGCGTTGGACGACAGAGCTGTTCTGTTGGCAATGTAGTACATAATTGCCCCATTCTGATCTATCTCTTTCACGGATTGACGTAAAAAAACGATTTTATTTACATACTCGTGGTAAATAGAAATTTAACAACGTATTGGCATCATTTTGCCAACTCTGGAAATGTCCCCGTTGAAATATCTCTAAAATCTAGTGAAGACTATACACTCAGTGTTTTCGCAAAGGACTAACAAAAAAAATGAAAACAGGAAAGACATGCAAACTGGTAGAGGGCCTGTGCAGGACGACAAAGCTGCGGATATGACGCAATCTCATAATCAGCGTTTATGACGTTATTGTTACCGTTCGTGATATTGTAAAGGGCAGTTGAAAAGCATCATACTGTTGGGCAAAATGAAATAAACTGGACACCTTTTGAAAAAATAATTCCCAAAATAATAATACGATCAACCTTACTCTATAGCTACTGAATAAATTCAAGGAAGGAATAGTTTTTTCTTTTACTTTAGGGGATTTTTTTTGACCCGTACACAAATTATTACAAAAAAAAAGAAAACCTTTTACGTCTGAGAAAAACGAGGTAATGGGAAGGCCAAATTAACGCATGAAAGTTCGAGAACGTCAGAAGATGGGAGAAATATTAAATGAAAAAGAAAGCTACCCCACACTAGCTGAGCTAGATAGGAGGAGCATTCAGTTGCATCTACCAAATACTGTCTATATGGCTAGATGAATGGCCTTGTCTGGAATGGTCTGATGTGGGACGAGCATTAACTAATTGAGGCGATGAGAATGATTCCTGCATGCATAAATGAGATCCATGTGCGAGAAAGGTGAGAAAAATGGAAATGGATCAATGCTTAGCTTCGGATGATAAGTTGGACCTTATGCTCAAACACTCATTTTGATGAACAACAAGAAAAGCCCCCGTCGGAGGGGACAACAATGACACGTGGCCAACGGCCCAAAAAATGCCCAACAAAGAACAAAGCCATCCTACTACAAACAGACATAATTCCGTATCTCCATCGGCGACTGCGTGCGTGCAATCGACATCCGAAGTCATGCTCACATTGTCTCACTTGCTTTGACCTTCCCTCACCCAACCCTCCCTTGGGACAGGGTGCTTACCAGCATGGTGACGATTTTAGCGTTTGTCATGCAATTCTACAGTTGTATGCCAACCTTGCCGATGGCATACCGATATTACTATCCCTCAGGCCCAAAAGTCGTAGTTCGACTTTGTTGCTTTCAGAAACGACTTACAATTTTATTATCGAAGAAATCAATTTAATCCACTAGCTTGTTTTTCAAGACTTATTTTGAATCGAAAAAAATAATCGACAATCCGTATGGCAGTACTCTCTGCATACAATTAAGTTTTTAATAGCAAGAAGTTGACCATAGACTGGTGTTGTGTCCTACAGTCAATGCTTATAAAACATACATCAATGAAATAAGTAGGGCATAACCTTTAAACGAAAAAAAGTTACTGTTTTTCCGACAACTATTTGGGAAGTTATGCTGCGATCAAAAGTCGGAGGTCAAAATTCCACTCCATTAATTTATTAATGGTATACGTGGGGTAAAAGCCATATATATTTAATTAACTGTAACTACTAATTTGAACGTCTTAATGGCAGTGAAGCCAAGAGCTTTTTATCTGTGTAAAAGATGATAGATGTCACAAAGGACTGACGTAATAGCACCCTTAACATGAGAACAACGAAGGATTTTTGCTGACTGCTCATCCAGTTTGATATATTATGCAATCTATTAATTCACAGAGGAGGGAGGAACATACTTCTTTATTATCTAAGAGGTTAAAAATATGTCAGCATCCACGCACTAGAGTTTTGCTCTCCCAAATTGTTCCCCAAGTACATGAGGGACGAATGTACCGCTATCAGTTGTACTATGGCTTATTAACGGCCTGTTGTCAAATTTGGTTAATAAATATGCCGGAGCTGAGTAGTAGCTGGAAAAGGGGTTTTCAGAGAAGAAAGATATTTTACACTAGCATAAAAAGCAACCAAGATAAGAAGAGATGTATCGAAAATTTTCAATGACCCAATGGCAGACAGATCACTGGATAAGAGCATACAAATAGCCTCCCGGTAGCGGTTTATGCGTACAAATATCGGGAATGGTTCCAGAAGAGCGGTACCGAGGTGGAAAAGGAAGCAAAAAGACTCGAAACAATATTTTCGTGCTCATATCCAGGTTGTAGATTTATTAATTTTCACTAAACAACTTAGAAACAAAAGTAGCGTTTATATCGCTGTCGATTTGTTCATACGTAGAAGTGATCATAATAAGGTCCTCAGAATGCCCTTTTGGCATAGTAAGAACATCACACAGGGACATGAGATATTTATTATATGTAAATATTACTAGTTGTACGGGTTTTCATGTCCAAAAGTTAGGATGATGATGATAATATGGAAGAACTATGAAAGATATCAATAAGCATATTACACGGATTAACTAGCTCCTCTCAAGGGCACTTGCGATTATTTTGAAGATGGGTAACTTCCATTTAATAGTATGGGAAACTGAAAAAAGTCGGCAATGGCACTTTATTCGTTTTGGAAACATGTGGGAACGGTTCCGTATCTTCGATAAATTCAGGAGGAAAAATAATTCTAGAGAGGGTGTCATTAGCCGAAAGCATCTAGAACATGAGTATAAAAACAACAACAGAGAGTGTTTCAATTTTCCGTTCCCGAAATATCTGACAATTATGAAAATCTGAAATTAATTTCACAGAATATCATAATTCTATGGAAATCATACCAATGAACTTTCTGGAGAGGATTACCTATAGGTACGCCATAATGCATAATGGTGCAGTTGCTGAAAAGGGGCTTGGATGCAATGATCTTTTTCGATTTAGAGTCTTCCCTGAATTACGATACTTCATGAGTTTGTAATTGAAATGATGCAGAGAATTATGCAAGTATTCGCAACTTCTGTTAAGTTTTTACATCATGTGATAATCAAACACAGTGTGTGTGATGATCACATGATGTAAAAACTGAATATTTGGCAAATGAGAAAATCATCTATTTTATGTACAGATTGAATACTATTTTCATTACGAAGGAAGTCACCAGGAAAGTATAACTCTATGGTGCATAATCATATTGGATCTTATTGATGCACGTTCCGTTCCTTCCGCAAAGTTTCCAGTGCAGATGAAAATTAGGCCAAAATGTACTTCCAGCATCGATAAGTTGCAACAATACTCTTTTTGAGGCAATACGAACGAGGTAGACAAAGAATAGAAGATTATTTATAGGGCCAGGAACTAACCGGAACTATTGAAAGTATGATGACAACATTTTTGAGGTTTCCGGCCTGTCCTCCCTGATAAATAAATAATTATAATAGACTGCAGGTTGTGTCTTCGGACGTATCAAACGCAATTGTGTGTTTATCATACGAACACCTGGTAACATGATGGGCTGCATACCAGGTAACGAAATAACTATACCTTCGAGAAATTCTACTCTAAAAGTTCGACAACATCAGAAAATACAAATGTATCGAAAGAAAGTACCCCCATTTCCATAATATATATCGTAGTATCGGTACTGAAGCAACCTTTATTATTTCAAGTGCAAGAGATTCTACATGGAAAAGGATGTTTACCCATCTTGTCTGCAAAGAAATGACATTGTGCCCTTGAGAACTGTTTTCGGAATTCTTAATCTCGGACGAGCCTGTCAAATAAACGTTTCAGCCGCCAATACCCTTCCATGCTTATTTGTCTTCGATTTTGGGGGAGCCTGCTCACACAAGCACAATAATGATACAAGATAATGTTCAGCCGCCACTCTCGAATTTGTCACAGACTTTGTTTACTATCATCTTGGGAAGATATGATTTCCACAGGATGAGATGCGTGATTATGCTCCAAAAAAATTGCAGAAAACACAGTGCAGGAGTGCTCCTGATTTCATTCCCCCAACATTAACACTGCGCCTGGAATGCACAGTGGTAATTTTGGGGGAGCTCAGTGAGCGGTTACAAACATTGTCAAAAATGAAACTGCACCGATAGTTGACTTTAAAGGAAGTTGGATCATTAATGATGCTCTGTTTGAATCTCCCTTCCGCTGAGATTCGTAAAGTTTTCTACCCTTCTGACATCAAGCGCGGAATAGATGAAATCCTCCAAACCGCAAATAAATTGCTGATCAAGCTGGGATAAACTTATTTTTGCTTTGAAACACAATGTGAAAATAATTTCATGCAAAGGATTGACTAGTAAAGAAATAATAGTAAGAAACAATTCCTTGCTGCTCTTCGGTGGACCAATGTACCAAATAAAATTGTCCCCGTATCCACGTTCCACTACCTCTACACAGCCCTTTTTATAGAATCACCCACAGAGGGCAGGAGGAGGTGTAAACTGAAAAATCGGAGTTACATCTGTGCATAAATATGACCTCGATGTTGCTATCACACCAACTGAGACAGGAGCGAGAGGTGATTAATGTGGCATTTTGAAAAAGGGGGGCTGTATCCACTGTTCATGTACACACTTCTCGGAAACAGTGGAAGTCTGTGGAACTGTGTTATATTCCTCTTTAGAACAAATATGAGCCACTGTGAGACATTGAAAGAGCTTACAAGTTCCTATAATTTATCATACTTGGAGCGAGCTTACAGGGAGCAACGAAAGTCCTGGGAGAGTGTAGTGCCTCTCAGGGGGCTACTATGACGAATTTATTGTGACTATTGAATTGAAAGTCGTTTAGAATGCCATACATAGTTGTCAGCGAACTTTTGCCATTCAGTTTCGGTCATTAATTTCGAGTGGACTCAAAATATTCAGAAGGAATCAATTCTTCAACAGAACCTTTTCAACTCTGTGATTATTGTATCTACAGTCATCAGGAAGTAGCCCATTTGTTCCTTCTATATTATTTCAGAATTAAAATCTGAAGCATATATCCTGAATGGAAGATCAGTCCAAAGCCTTAGAAAATGATGAAATAACCATGCTACCAGTTTAATTATTTCTATTTTTTGAAATGATATATTAAAAGGCACGAATCCGCTGCATAACGTAAGAATGGTACAGTAATGACTAATAACCTAAAATTACGAACTGAGTTAAGTATAAATGACTGCTGCGGCCAGACTCAATTATATATCATGTACTTCTAAAAAATTCTATATACAGATTGAATATGAGCCATGATATATGGATGAAAGAAAAATACTTGTAACGCTCTTATACATACCTTGTTTCTTGATTAAATATATATATATAATGATCTCCAAAGCATACTAATTAAAAAGCCATCGACGTATTGGGCGTGAAGATATTGCCCATAAAATGATGTTGGAAGAGTTAACAGTATGGATCGGTCGGTTATTTACGAAAAACATTATGACCAAAATGACGATTTTATGTCATATATATGAGACATAAAATTCGTCTCATATATAATGATGTACTGTAGTGGTTTAAAGGTTATTTATTATGTGCATGTTGTTAGAAAATTAGTACTATATACCTGTGACAGTACGCACCGATATTTTCAGTTCACCATCTTCATTAATGAAAGAAATCAAAAATTTTCTTGGCTCTGTATTTTCACAACAATTTGTTCGAGGTTAACCTCTCAGCACCATGAATATATTCCGGCATCTTCGGCCACTCTCGGCTTTGATTTTTTTTTCTCTGAACACTGCCCCACTTTCCCAGTATAGATGTGCCAATAGATAAAAGTAGTTTATAATATCTTATAAAGATTTTAAAAGTGTACTGATTAGGGGATGACAACGTTAAAATAGATTTATGAGGGGACATTAGGGAAATTGAAGCATTAAAGAGGTGACATGAAGAAATGTTGACTGCTGAGGATAATATTTTATAAAGCCGAAGTTCAGTTTCAAATGAAGTAGCAATTACTGATTTCGGTATCAAAAAGGGCGAAAAACAAGAATAGAAGAAAATCATATCATATGTTATTCAGATTTACAAAAATGTCACCATGATGGTGACATTTTTGTAAATCTGAATATTAAAGGGTGATATCAAAAACAAAAGAAAAATACTTGGGGTTACAATATTGCTTGGCTGTAAATAGAGTACGGAGGCTGTGACAGCCACCGTACACTATTTACAGCCAATTAATACGGTATTAATCATGAGTACGACCTTTAAGATGAAAAGTTATCATGTGTATCTACGTTTATTTTCAACTTCTGAAACAAGTTCATACAAGCCTTTGATTCTATTCCATGTACCATTTGAAGATATCCAATGGGGTAGACAGAATTATTTTGGGAATTTATAAATTATCCCATTTCACTATTCCGTTTTTCGAGAATCATAATATTATCAATATCGGTTTAGTAGGGAAGGTGATACGACATATGTGTATAGGGTTTCTTCCAAGCTGATTCAAGATAAATTTTGTCTACAAAACTATGTAGATTAGAATATCCATGTTTCTAACTTGAAAAGAAAACTATTTGAAGGGAGGAAACACCAGACATAAGTTTAAAATAAGCAAAACAGAACAAAGCTGCGTTATTTTGAACTGATAGTTTAACAAACCTACTTTTTGAACCATCAGAAAATCACTGAACTGTAGATCCGATCCGATCTGTACCTGTAGAGAACGTGACATAATTGAGATAAACTATGACATCGATGATGAGATTAGGTCGATGTCTTCCATGATTGGAGTAACAGGTTTGATTAAATTTAACGACATCTTCCATCTCTTAATAATGTTTTATCGCTGAGTACACAATACGTTCATTATCATTTCCTATGGCTATCAGATATGATATAATTAAGTAGTAGAGATGGTTTCATATGAATCTCTGAACCATGGGATGTGATTATAAAATATACAATTTTCAGGGGGCTCTATAAAGTTCAGTTGTTACAGAACTTTGCCAAGTATGCCTTTTGTGCTGGAAGATATTGTGAAATAGTTTTTATCAGCTGCTTATTTTGTTGGTACATACACTTCTTTATTG
The DNA here is from genome assembly GCA_032358235.1 of Odonthalia washingtoniensis. Classification (NCBI taxonomy): domain Eukaryota; phylum Rhodophyta; class Florideophyceae; order Ceramiales; family Rhodomelaceae; genus Odonthalia; species Odonthalia washingtoniensis. Next base: position 5,083 of record JAULBU010047851.1, on the reverse strand, counting down.
TACAGAATTAACAGTGCTGATATTTTAACTATAATTTTTCCACATATTCTTTCGATCGTTCAATGGATTCAGTAAAATTATGGCATTAGTAAACGCTTATAAATTTCCTTTTTATGATCCACGATTGCCATAGTTAATAAATATTGAATCTTAAACTCCTGGAACGCTCACACCCATGATTCGGCGCACCTGCACCGATGTAACGTCCGAAAACAACAGGAGACAATTCTGATTACAATAATACTTTCCAACTTCACAATTCGTACCGTACAATTGTGGCCCTATAATTTCACAATGAGCAGCATCCGAAGTTTAAGTGAGATGTATGGACTTAAAACAGAAGAGGTTATTGATGGTACGAAGATGATTCAACCATAGTGACGAAGATCAACGAAGATGAAAACATCAACCTACGTGAACTCATGGTTTGTGAAAAGTAGCATTATTTGAATCGTATTTGACATTTGATAGTGATAAAATACATGGTGAGCAGACTTAATATGAGTCAATTTCATATATATTACATCCATGATGATGAGTTCGACATGATGACCACACTTAGCTAAAAGTTCAATATATCCCTCCCTTGATGAAATTTATACAGCCCTAGTCACTGATATATGACTAAAAATGTCCCTTCTCAAAGATTTGAAATGATTCATAGGAAGTCGACTGCTATAAATATATTTTTATGTCTTAAGATACTATAACAGCACCATGATTTTCATCACACGAATATTCCACTTCAAATGTTTCTATTATCATAGATGAAAGCAGAGTTCGAATAATTCTCGTGGCACTGTGACCACACGACCAATATGGTTGAGATGCACCAAAAAGGCAAGTTGCTTTACTGCTTTCTGATTTGGTGGAATTAAAGGTCATTCTTAAGTTAAAAGCGGACTCTTTCAGCACCGATGTTCTAATGCTTTCAATAATACCAATGTACCGAAAGGCGTAAATAGCTTTTGTTGCTAACAAATTAGAAGTTTTTATTTCATCCTTCTCAAATAATATTGAATATTTCGCTTTTAGTTGAAATGTAGCAGTTGCAAAAGGTTACAAGGCTGAAAATTTTGGTTGGTAAGTTGAGAAAAAAATATTTTGATTCGTGAGAGGGTGTATAATGGACGTTATGGGGGAGAAATATGTTTTGAAAGGATACGATTATTCGAGAATCTGATAAAGTGTTCACTGTATTAATTTTTTCTGAACAAAGAAAAATTTTTGTTTGCGTTTTACATTTCATTCATTTTGAACTTTTGGAAACTAAAAGTTTCAAAGCGCTCAGCAGTGAAACTTTTCTCTGTAAACAAACTGAGTGGATAATATTCACCCCAGTGAGAATATAAAAATTACCCCCATTCGATAGTAAATGTTTTGTCGTATCGCCTCTTACATGCTATTCTGTTGTATGTGTGACCACCTCATCAATATACGTTTTGTCTCTTTCGCCCACTAATAAAAAATGACTGCAAATTTCTTATGGACGTCTGAATGTAAATGATGCAAAAAACAGAGTATATCAGTAAGAAAGGGAAAATTTAAATGCAACACTACGAATATTTTTCCAACCCATATTTATTTGACAATAATTTCCACGGTATAGATTTATGACCAAAATAATTATGACTAAACTTCTGTCAGAACCCAATTTTCTTTTACAATATTCTTCGTATGCATTTACATTCTCTATGATCTAGCTTATTATATGGTGTCACAAAATAAAAAATATTAACTACCTGATAATATTTATGGGGAATTATCCTCACGTACTGGAGAATTTTTGAATGAAACGGCCAAAATATGTTATGTTTACCTCCTTCCTATTTTTGGTAGTAACTGTTTTCATATTTCACGTTTTCGTGTCAAAATAGAAATATTGGCTACCAAACAGAGGTAATGTGAGGAAATTAATTTTTAAATACTACTGAAATCACTGAATCGTCTACTCTAAATGTAATCAAATCCTAGCTGTATGAAAAGGACCTATCTTTATGCGCCTTTGCAGAGGAGCAGGTAGCTCCTCTGCCATATAGAGTATGCGTAAAGTTGAAAATTAATGCTTCTCAGCTACCAATTTTGTATTGATTATTAAAGTAATTGATTAAGTCTTTCTATATCCATTGGACGTAAACAACTTGAACCCCACTAATAATTTTTGAAACTATTCTTGATCTAAATATTTATTTTATATTTTTATATTTTTATATTTTATATTATTTATCTTATTAAAATAACATTATCCCAAATACCACTGTCCGTATTATGTCAAATCAATAATAAAAACTTCCTATTCGAATAATGTGATTTTTTTGCTCGAACTTCAATTCTAATAAAATTTATGATTTATTAAGTTGGATAATAAATTTTGAGCAATTTTCTGATATAAAAAATGTCAACACTGGAAAATGCTTCAGATATAACAGTCTGATTAAATTATGGTATGATCAGAAAATAGGAGTCAGCATCATCATCTGAGGTGAACAAACTTTCTTTGTTACCATCTGTTAGTGTTTCAATATAAGAAGCTGATTGGTAGTAGGTTACTGTCTTTTTATCCTAGTGCAAAGTTTTGGTAATGAAAATTCTACTACTGTACGGAAAATGTACATGTGTAATACATAGACTGGATCATGAAGTGGAACTATGAATAAATGTAACAACATGACGGATGTCAATCTCACTATCACTCTTCCCCTTCAAGGGGAAGAGTGATAGTGAGACTGTACACGTCGTGTTGTTGTAATTCTTGAGAACAGAGGCATGTGGAAGTTCCACATGCCTCTGTTCTCGGTATAGACGTTTTCCTGAACCAAGACATCTATGCGTATTAGTAACAGTAGTAGGAACTTTAAACAGGCCGACATTTCAGCATAGTGTTCCAAACTGAACGGCATCTCAATAAGATTTCAAAGCACCCACCACCATAACATGGCTTGAGGTAAGATTCGTTTTTGAGAAGAAGTTGGAGGAGCGAATGCCAACCGCAGTGCGAATATTACCCAAAAAAATAAATGAGTCCTCAACCAGACATAAGAGATAAGCTCAACACTGGGGACCCGGAGCGAATTATTCGAGAGATCAAAAATGTGAGCGTGATAGAAGTGGAATCGATCAGAAGGACGGGTTACGTTTTGGAGCGCAGGGTACCAACAGTAGGGAATCGTTAGTTCCACTACGTGAATTCTGCGGGATAATGGCTAGCCATGCTCCAGGCCGCAGGAGATGTGATGGGCGATGACACAACGAGAGATGAAGATAAGATATTTTCTGCAGCTTTAGGTATCTTTGTATTGGTGGCTAAGTGAGTTATGCGTATAGACTACTTCCATTCGGCGTGTACTTTGGTGCTGTGTTATCAGTTCATATGGAAAGGTATGTGGAACCTCTTAGCAAGGATGTGCAGAACCACTAATTCGGAGTATCCCAAGGTAGTGCGACAACTGGTGATTAAATTGGTCCCGCAGGAGAGACAGCCTTATCACGCCTTCGACGCCATACCAAGTCTTATCCATCATAGTAGCTCTGTCATCACCAATATTATCGTGGAGGAGAGTGGCTGGTGCAGTTAATGCATGAAATTGGTGCTGCGGTGAGTGACTGGGTGGAACAGGCGCTCTAGTAGGGAATATCGGACTAGATGGGTAGCATTTACAAGATTAGTGGGCTTATGGGCGTATAGCAATATTTCAAAACTGTTTCAATATAATTTCTGTCCAAACCCCTCAAAATGAGCAGAATATTTAACACAGATCGGCTGATCAACTTCAAATAAAACACTTCAATGGAAGGCGCAAAAGAAATTCATTGCATTACTTATGATCACTAATAATCAGTAGGTAGTACCTACTTACATCATTGATATCAGACAAATTACCAATATGTTTTCAAAACCAGAATCTTTTAATCTTTTCTTTTCCTTTTGACATTGGTCTAATATATGTTTAACTGCTTTTATGTGATTTTCCATTAATTTTCGGTCTATTCAGAACGGTTTGGTTTTATTACCTCTGTATGGATTTCAAGGTGATCTGTTTATGCTGAGATTAATTATCCGAGCATCCACAAAGTATGGAATATAGTAAAAACATTTGGTTGAATTTCTACAGAAATGGAGGCTGTCATGTCATTTATCTCATCCGTTCTTTTATGAGGGCAGCTTATTCTCTCACCAAAGTGCACAGTTTTGATTCTCTTTCTTGGTCTAGTTGCAATGTCTCAAAATGTTATTAACTTTATCTATTTCCTTCTCACCAGTGCTTATATTAGGATTCTTCCCGTTTCCTTCTTCATCATCAATATTTTCCCCCTCTGACCCATCTCAAACTATATTTTTTGCAATAGCAAATACACCCTCATTATCAATTTCATCTTCTATACTTCTCTCTATGTCCACTTTTTATTCTATGCTCATTATTTCTTATTTATCATTTCCATTGTCCCGATTTCAACATGTTATTTAGTCTCTTTTAAGATCCCTACTTTCCACTTTTTTATTCCCACGTTCCATACTTTCCTTCTCCTTCCATACATGTTCCTTCCCTCTCTCTTCCTCAAATCGAATATTTTCCCTGTGTTCATATTCCAAACGTCTCCTTTCTTCCTCCTTCTTTTCCATATATTTTTCACATTCTTTCCTCTCCTGCTCAACACTTTTTATCTCCCCTCTCACGATACAGCTTCTCTGTTACTGTTTCACAATTATCATACACTATACTTCTGCTTATAATAAGGTGGATTCCATCAGTGTGCATAAGTTCCTGAATTCGACATCAGCACCAACAATTTCCATCGCTCTATCTAGAATATGTATGTTTCGTTCAACATTTCTACCATACTCCGTTCTCTAATTGTCTAGATTCACTAATAGATTATGTCGTTTGTAATTTAAGTATCTTATTTTCACGATTAAAATATGCCTAATAGGCGATGATAGTATTGATATTTTGAGATGTGAATGGTAATGATGATATTTTCAGTAGGTGATTGTTAATGATGTTATTTGCAGAGTTGAATGTCCATGATTATATGTTCATTAAACTACTATCTCAACGCTCGTACCTTATCCATGTTTTACTGA
>JAULBU010047840.1:0-13369 GCA_032358235.1 Odonthalia washingtoniensis | reverse complement strand
GACTCGTAATATACATATGACTCGTTTCGATTTTCCGGTTGTTGTGATAACGTATAATTGTATGCTTCTTATGACTCGGTATAGTCGTATGGGTGTTAATATAGCAGTATGTTATGCCGTTACAGTAACAACCACACCCCGTTCCATGTACTACGGGAGATGGGGTGTCTGGTGCCGGCGCATCGACAATTCCAGGTGTAAGCTATTCAAATATTTGAACATTATTTGTTCACGACTGTCTGCGTTACAAAAATTTGCAAAAACCCCAACTCCATATGGAGTTGGGATTTTTGCAAAAAATTAAACAATAATGTTTTTGCACGATTTCCAACTCCATATGGAGTGGGATTTTTTGCAAAAAATGAAATATTTAATTTTTTGCACAATTTTCAACTCCATATGAAGTTCGAAATTTTTCATATTTTTTTAATAAGTTTTTGATTACAAATAATCTTTTCAATATTTGTTCACATCCCTATATGCGGTTGTAGACGTCCGCTCACCTCAACGACGAAGCCCGATCATCCATCATTTGTTCAGCTTCCAGCACCTGCTTTCTCAACGACGACGCCCGATCATCCATCATTACTTCCACTTCGGTCACCTGCTTTTCCAATAACAGAGAAGTGATTTGACGCATATTCGGATATGATCTTTTTTCTTTCTTTGGTTCAAACATTTAAAGAAGCATCGAACAGGGATCTTACGAAATATATCCCTCTTCGTTCAACTTTTCTTCTAGCAAACTGGCCAATACAATTTTTATCTTCATCCATTCAATTTTCAATTGTCTGTCTGGACTCTGTCTTCAACAAGTTGTCGTCAACAAAAATGTCCTCTACAACATATGACTTATCATCCTCAACGGAAACCGAATTCACTAGATTTCTTCTCTTCGCTTTCCTACAGAGTTTCCAATCAAATATATTGAAGGTAAAGTTCAACTAACAAGAATTTAGATCTTCAAGGATATCTGAAGTGGGTCCGGTCAACTTATGACGCAATATGCAAGCATATTACAAAACGATTTGAAGATAAATCGAAGAAAATAAAGAGGACAGTGACTTGTGCCGTATTCAAGTCGGCTGGAGCTGATGATGATAGGGTTCTTGGAGAAATAGGGACCCAGAAAATCAGGCAAATTTCTCTTGCAGCCCTTGCTATCCACACATTCGGATGCCGAGATGGCCTAGTACTCGAATTGTTCAACAACTTATTCTACAGAATGAATAATTCAACAGGGGTCTTGATCGGTCCAACATTCTTTCACATGATCATCCAATCAACATCCAAACGTCCAAGAAAGAATTCATTCAACATTTCAACGCCAAAAACGTTTAAGCGTATGCTGTACTTTCATAGTGTTGCTCCTCTATCGAATCATCTTGCGAGCTACAAAATAAATAAATTGGTGGCCATTAAACACTACACCGGTATGAGGATTGGGTTCTTCTGTCAAACACGTTGTAAAGCTTGGGATCGACTTGAAAAATCATTGAAGATATCACTGGTTAGTACAATGTTTTCTCCGTATATGTACGACGACATCAACTTTCGTACCAATTTCGTCCAGCCATAATTGTTTCTCCCTTTTAACTCAACACGATTCCTTACAGAATATTGTGGCCACGTCATTGAAAAAGAGTTGGTATGCCCTATAGCTTGGAACTACAGCAAACAACAGGATCAGGCCTACTGACACATCATAAAAGACTTCTTTACAATACTGGGAGAAATCCTCGTCAACATTTCCATGTACGAACCGGATTTCAATATGGAAACAGCCCCGTTCATGAAACCATTCATCTACACAGAAGACAGTTCAGAACTACCGCAATGCTTTGCAACCATACCATAATCCATCTCAACAGCATTAAACATCCACGTTCCAGAGGTTGACATATCTGCGGTAATCGAACTGCCTGACAATGCAACTGAGACATTACAGTCTAATCCATCATCAACGCTTTCAACAATTCCACCGTCTGAAACACTGGATACAAAAAAACAGTAGGTACAGCGTAGAGAGGACGATCTTCCACCTTTAAAGATTTGGGACGGATACCGAAAAAAATTGAAAGTAACTGGTAATGTTATTGAACTAGAGGTGCCTTCACCACCACAGTCAGATCATTCCGAGGAAGAAAACCTGGAAGATGAAGATGAGATTGAACCAGCAACTTTCAAAATACTATTACATGCTGGACAAAATGCTTTGGATGAGTTTAGAAAAGCAATGGATAAATCATTTTCTTGTTACGACAGCGGGTTCCAGGATCTTGTGGATGTTCATCAGGACCTCTACGGTGAGCATATTCAACAGAAGGTCGATCTAATTCTCACGTACCCTCCGTACAACACGAGGTTCAATCAAGAACGTGCAAACACATATCACGATCAATTCAATCATGAATACATGGCATTTTTCGTGAGCTTCTGTCGAAGGGATATGTCCAACGGGAGTCATGTCAAAATGTTTTGCTCTGCATTGCAGTTTTCAAGTTTGTTAGACCTCTTCCAGTTACCATAATTTGGAAAATATGTCAAGATAAACGAAGCAGATGACACTGATGATAACTATAACAAATATGAACTAGAAGGAGCAGTGTTCACAGTGGAATAAATTCCACTCCATTACACAAAGCAAAGAGGATACTATAATTCGGATCTCAGGTTTCAAAGATTGTCTCATCTCTCTGTAGTTGAACAAGTAGTGCATCTCTTCAAGAATGGTATGGTTTTTAAATATTCAATCGAAAACATTACCTACACACGTCCAGGGACAATCCACAGTGTTCATCCTGGGACTTGCAACGAAATAAACAACATTCCCAAAGTCCCTAACAGCGAAAAAATCTACCTACAGTCACACACTAAAAAATTGGGTCCACAGGAAATGTTCCTACCGGAGCAAAAATCAAGACAATGAATGATGGATCTCATAGCGAAGTTTTTGCAACAAGGGAATTTGGTTGTGTATCCTAGAGCCGGTACATTTTCTTTGAAAATGGCATGTATGCTTCATCGTAAGCACAGAAACTTTGTTGGTTGTGATAACGATGATAAATGTTTAGAGCTCGCCAGGACTCCCTTGGTTCCACTCTTCGCTCGTCAATTACTGAACCCCAGTCCCGATATTGACCGTATGGATCAAGACAGGCTTCAGTCCACAGTATTAATAAGATAATTAGGTGGAATTGAGTTCAAAATAAGAATAGACGTATGGAATATTCCGGCTGGAGTTCCCATGGTTCAGACTTTCCCGAAATATCTGAGCCACTTCATTTCACAGTTCGTCGGGATCCTAAAGTACCGCAATACCGTTGAATAAGTGAAACATTTCATAGAAGCTCGCTCTTCATGGAATACCAAAAGAGGCTTTGCGTGCAATGGAAGCTGGTGCTTTGGGACTGACAGTTCGGCCATCAACTATCAAGCACGAAAAGGCTGGTTTAGGGGTTTTCGCAGAGAGACCGTTCACTGAAAGTGCCAATGTCAGCTAATACTATGGGAAATTAGTTTCTAGAAATTTTGGTACTATCAGTTCTATTGCGAAATCATAAGGTGAGGATTGCCTTTCTGTAACTAAAAACCAGTTCCTCAAGTACGCCGCAAATTGTACGCATCTATTTACCGTCGCCGATGGCACAAGTAACAGATGTTCGATTGTTGCTGCTCCTTGGTTTTTTACAAGGTTCATTACCTATTTCGACTATCTCCCCGGTCATAAATCATCCCGTACGGAAAGAGTCAAGAATCCAATGGTACATAATTGCATGTTCGTGCAAAATAAGAAGCTGAGAACTGATGAAGCAGTAACTTCGTACCAGACTTTAGAGGTTAGGACTTTATTCCCGATTGCAAGGGGTGAATAACTTTACCCTGATTACGGTGAGGAACATGTTCATCATTTTGTGGCCGATTAGTTATTATATTTCCTTTCCAGCTTTCCAATTTTATATTTACCATACATATCTTATTCTAGACTTTTCTTACACCTATGCCCTTCCATTAACACCTATCTCAGTTCCCAAAGGTCTTCAACTAGGTCATTTTGTCCACAATGCAAACATGAAAAAATTTGTATAAAGAAATTTTCATTGATTACGGTCCTGATCATGTTCATCACGTTGAAAATAACTATTTCTATTGATCTTCTTTTCCCTCCTTTTTATCTTAAAGTTGTCTGTTTTTATGTACACTACATTAATCACTTATCACTATAACTACAATCAGTAAACTAATATAAATGATTTCACTATACACTGTCAATTCCATGACAGACTCTCATGGCACAAGTAATAATATATACGTTAGATTCTGAGGATGCAACATTCCAATAACCAGTTTGATACATTACAATTTGGACAACCAGACATTGCGATTACTGCAATACACCATGGAACATTCGTACAAATAATGCTTGAACAAATTATCCCACTGACCTACCCAAATGTAAAAAAGAAGATAATCACTTACGACCTCGCGAGGTCCGGGAAGTCATGTTCTTCTTTCCAACCTCCCCATGATCGCAAATGATTTCCTACCGTTCCACACTTGGGGAAAACGAACACTAACAACTAAAAAAATAACAACAAATAACTAATAAATAAGCTATGGTAGTTACAAGAATTCTTGGCATGGAAAGGAAAGGAAGACCAAAATTTACGAGAACTGATGCGAAGCTTCCCTTGAATAGACATTTTTCAACGATTGGATGTACGTTAAATATTATTGTTATGAAAACCCTTTCACCTCTTCAAATGATCGAAAAGGTAATCTCAACTAGCGAAAGGGTTTTTATAATTTTACCAACGACTTGTTGACAACTTGGACATGTGCCATACATATCCAAGTTTTCACCACGTCGATGGGTTCTTATAGTCATATCCTTATAACTCCCTTCCATTTCTCATTGATTCCAATTGACTAATGTGAATCATTTATGTGAACGTTTCAATTACATCATGTAATGGACACGATACATTTATAATCTCTCAAGTAAATGTGAATGGCTCCATTTCAGCTTTTCAATGTAGGCATTCATTACATACAGTACTTGCATTGTTGGTGGCTTTCCTGCATTCCTCTCTAATATTTTTGTATTGCTGGCGGTCATACACGCACTACTGTAATCACTGTCTTCATAAAATTGGATTAAAACGTGGTCACAGTAATGACCAAAATTGGATCCCACATCATTTTTATGATTAATTGTCGCAACTGCACGTAACCACAAAACAGTGAATGCCCAGTCGTCATAAAATTACCAGTTTCCGACAATAGGAATTCCCCGGGAAAAAACTACGATGTTTGAATGTCCAACATCCGATTGGCTAAATGCGGGCGTTCATATGGCCAAAATTTATGAATCGTTCCGGTGTACATCCACTCCCTTTCACTTCCTGGAAGTATGTATTGATTCCCGGAAACACAGACGTCAGGTTGCATTCAATAGAGCTATTTCGACTCCGGAACAACTTCTTGTAAATAAAGAAATGAGTGCGGTAAGTGTCTCCGTGGAACACTAATAAAAAGATATGAAGCAGATGTGGTCCTCCCAAGATTTTTAAAGGAAGTTAAAAGTCCGTGCTGCACCAATTCTATCATGTATACATATCCTGCTGTTCTTTGGAACTTCAAATTCTGTTTGCCGCAAGGTTGGCAAGTTCAAACAGCTTTTGAAGCAGATCCACCAACTATCGTTCGTTACTTTCAAACAAATGATGCACAATAAAACAAGATTTAGGAATCGCTATTTGAATCCCTTGTTATTTCATTTGTAAGAGCTGATAATAAACTTGTCATCTCTTTGCGCTCTAAATGTGACGTCTTTCTATCGTCAATGTCTTATAAATGACGACTTTCTAATAATTGAAAGTTCTTTTCCCAACGGAGACGACGTTCATTGAATTCCTGATCACTATTCAATCGCTCACTCATCTTTCTATCTGATTCCCGCCGAAATTGCATCATTCTCTCTTCAATTTTATGTCTTTTCGACTCATAATTAGATATCTCCTTTATTTGTTCATTGAGAAACTGTCGGCCTTCGATTTTTGAATCAAACGGACGCCGCCTTGACGCAGAGCCAGCAACTGAATTTGTTTAAGACGGTGGTGTAATTAATTCACTCTCATCCCTTTCCACCAAACCTCCAACAGCCCTATTTCTAATTTCATCCGGTCTTGTTGCAGCCTTCTTTCCATCGTAGTTCTTTCTTCCCTTTCATCCCTTCTACTCTCTTCCATCTCTTCTACTGCCAGCACTATATCGTCCAATAATTCTTTCCCTTCCCCCCTGATCTCAATAATTCCTGAAGCCGTTTCGTTCACTCTCCTCGCGACTCGATGATCCGACACCACCCTTTTTACTGATCATTTAAACTCTTCCACATGGGTTTCGTTGTAGTAGCCTATACGTCATTCGACAATTGCGAAATAAACCGTTCTAATACATCCTCTAATCTATTTTTACATTCGCCATGTCGAGCAAGGTGACACTCTCCTAACACAACCGATTTTAATAATATTATATCCCATGCGTTGTTGAATCTCAGACTTTTCTTCCGTATCATACCGCTCAGCGGTGTCATCGCGCCCCTGCCTGTTATGTTTTGCGAAACAATATTCGCACCCGTTTTGTTGTTCGATTTAATATGTTTAACTCCAGTTCTTTTTGCATTAGACAAAATTGGATCAGCCATTTGTATAATTTTCACCTTAGTCCCTGTCCTTCCCCTCAGTTTCTGTACCAGTAGGTGTGTGCAAGCGACGCGACGGGTGAGGGGAATTAATACGTGGAGTATGCATCAACTGAGTGGAGGATGAGTGTAATGTTGGATGGCCGTCCTGGTTTGGCGTTGGTGTGTTGGTGTGTGTGTACGCGACGCTACGCGAGGGATGAGGAAAAATAGTACGTAAGTATGCTGCAACGAAGGGGTGGTTGAGCGTAATGTTGAGGGGCGGTCCCGGTTTGGTGTTTGCGTGTGAACGCAACGCGACAGTTGAGTAAAATTGTTACGTAACTTACGTGAAGTATGCTGCAAGTAAGAGGTGGTTGAGCGTAATGTTAAACGGCGGTCCTGTTTTGGGTTGTCTTGTGCATGCAACACGACGACGGGTGAGGAGAATAAGTGGAGCTCCCTGATTTTTTGCGGGAGTGTAATTTTTTTCGGGTGTTTCGGTTTCGGTTTTACAAAACCCAAAAAAGATTACATGACGGAGATGTTTATTGGCTCTCCTAGGTCATTTTAAATTCACTTACTTTGAATTTAAGACGAAAAATGAGACGTGATTTTTCTCATTTTTCATATACAAATTACAGATGTAATACCAGTCACGACATTTGCAAGTCATTTTTAATAATTCACTAAAAAATAATCCTCTAATATTATTATTATGATAAAACCTCTGTACAGTTGTAGAAAGCTATACTGGTACGAGTAGAGTATCGTACCCACCTGTAGTGGAAGAACAAGTACTCCCTTCAGAAGGATAGGTTGAGAGTTGAAATAGCATTGGGGTTTGACAAAAGCGAGGCAAAAGAGTATCTGTAGTAACAGGGTTTCCGCCTTCTCTTTTTAATAGACAATCTGTTTATCCTGATTCTTGAGTAGCAATTCCTGTGGCCGCAACGGCCTTTCTATTTTCGTTTTCCTGTCTCTTTGCATCACTTCTTTCGCTGTGACCATTGCAATAGCGTTCCTTCTATACGCTATTTTGCTGTTTTGACCCGTTACATTCGCTCAAATCATATCACTTCCCTCATAGTGACCGTTTCTGTAGCATTATTGTATTTCATTTGGTTTGCTGTCCTTGTGGTATTTTATCGCTCCTCCGTGCGCCCACGTTTCATCCAAACGGTCACGAAGTCGTTCTTTTGTGCTATATTCTCTTCGTGCTACTTTTGCTAGTTTAATAAGTGTGCTCTCATCGTTATTGTAAACTTGTATTCATTCTTTACTATTAATTCAATACTTGGCCTATCAGACATCGCCATAATGTTTTCTATCCGTTGGATATTCACAATAGTACATACGATAATATCATATACAGTGGTACGATAATAATAATATTATTATCGTACCACTGTGCAATTTTCTGTACATTTCTGTTATCTTTTCATGATTCTGTGAATAATATCAAGATCAATAACTCGCCTGTTGATTGGCTACAGTAAACTGTACCCAACACAATCACTATATACACTGTACAAAATGAAGGGGTTTTATTTATCCGACACGGTACATATTATAAATATATTCCCAAATATTATTATTTAATATTCAACTGAGCACTTCTAACTAGTGATGCCCTAATTCACCACGTAACTCAGCACCTCCATAATAAAAACATCAGACAAAAACTACTTTATTCAACTGGTGCCAGGTGCTGAGTTCGAAATCAAACAAGTCCAACTCAGCACCTAACTAAATATGCCCTTAAATGGATTATGTTGACGTTAGGGCATCTTTAGTTAGAGGCGTTGAGTTTTTTTTAATTAATTTCCGAAGTAAACGAAGGTGCATACAGCGAGCTGAAATAGGTATACAAAAAGGGAAGAAAAATGTTTTTTATTTTACAAAAATAAATAAAAACATTTGAAATGCAGTTGTGCGATGTTGGTTGCTGTACAAATAATATCGAGAAAACCAATAATATAAAATGTTGTGTAAACTGTAAGGTGTAGAAAAATAAATGGGAGTATGGAAATTAAGAAACTGCAGTGGCGAAATGAAAATAAGAAGCGTGCCAATGTGGACAACCATATGTAAAGTATGTATACATCGACAAACAATATTAAGTACAGTTGTCAGTACTATGAGGTGAGTTCTGGACGAATATAATTGGATAGAATAATAGACAATTGTCTAAGTGACAATGACAGTTATTAAATTTCTGTGAAATTGTATGAAAGGAGAAGTATACCAAAAAAATGAAGCGTTTCGTAAGTAAACTATATTTGAAAAAGGATTAGGTGAATATTGTAGGATGAAGAATGGAAACATTTTGGAATAGAACATGGGCACCAACGAAGAAAAATTGCCAAACTTGCAATATTCGAAGAGTGAAACACATGACCTCGCACAATATTTGATGACATACAAGCGCAATAAAGGAAAGCGGCGAAGGTAAAAGTGGAACATCATCGAGCATGGCATCCATACAAAAACAGATAGTCGTATGAATAGAAGGCGAAAGATAGTTGATCAGCACAAAAGCTTATGGGGGATGTATTAAAATTAGAAGAGAGACAAAGGGTTATTAGCAACGAACAGGAACATGTATTCATAGAAATGAAGAAATGTTTAGAATACCATGTCGTAGAAGAAGATTACATAGGAGAAGAAGTGAAAGAAAACAAAAGATCTTCATTCATGAACAGATATGAGAACGGAAATGATGATGTTAAGTTGTGTAAAGAAAGTGAACAGAAAAATTCTTAGAAAAATGTAACATATATAAAAGCCTGAAAAATAACTTTAGAAAAGAAGGAAAAACACAGTAACCGTCCCTATCAGATGCATAAAGTTACTTAACGAATGGTGGTACTATGACTAAAGCAAACATAATTATAATATCACTGGAATACCTGCGTACAGGTATGAAAGAAACAATGGAAGTGGCCAATTATACGATAGATATATAAAATGTCCTTCGTATCACAGAATGTTTCTCTAAGTTTATTGTAAAAACGTATGGACCTATTTTCTTTAAAAAACCATAACAATAAACGATATGGCCCGAATTGAGGAAAAGTCATCAATGAAAGGATTTCCTGGTTGTGTGGCTTCATTCCTTGAAATTGTTATTATAGTCAAACTGAAAAGTAACGAAAAGCAAGTAATGAAATAGAAAAAAGAATCAAAATAAATTGAAAGCTATGGAAGGTTGGGTGGATATAGAAGGTTACTGCTGGTCATGGGAAAATATAGATATGAAAGGTTCTGGTGAAAGTAGTGCACTAAGTGGATCACAAATTCTGAATGATAGTTTTGCTGGTGTTTTTTTTCTACAACATGAAATGGGATACAACATTAAACCGTCACCTGCAATTCGCCATCTCCTATATTTCAAAGTAGACAGAAAATACCCCCCATGGCCCAATTTTCTTGAGGCTCGACGCAATTATAAAAACTGCAAAGAGGAATTTTTTGTGGATGGAGTAGCGAAGGTAAGAAATAACGTGAAAACATTTTTTCGATCTGTAATCAGTAAATTCGGAATAATAGGAAGTCATGACAATAATATGTTTGTTGAAAGAACAGTCGGTATACTGCATAATATAATGTTACGACTTGAACAGTAAAAATTTAGACAAGGTAGCGATATATGTAGACATAAATATGAAAGTGACGAAGATGTGCAACATGTTATAGAAAAGGAATCGTCAAAAGGTGAAAATTGGATTGTGAGGGGAAGATTAGAAATGATGTGATACAGGCTGAAAACATTATGAAAAGAAATTGAAAAAAGGAAATATTGAAAGGAAAGAATTAACGGATTGCATGGACCAACACAAATTGGAAGAGGAGGTTGTGAACCATTTATATTCGAAGTTGGGTGAGGAAGAAACAAGGGAATGCATGTCTGTAAATTACACGTACGCGCATTGACATTCCACTGTTCACTACGATAGCAATTTTCAATAACAAAAGAGACACAAAAAGTAAATAACTTAGAAAGTCAAATATTTGTTACTTTCTATGTCGTTATAATCTTTTATGATAAGGTTTGTGAAAGAAACTTTAGAAAAATAACCGAAATGGAAAATGATGAATTGATGAATTGATACGGTGGGTTATGGAGAAAATGAAAACAAGTTGCGATCACATACGCGTTATGTGCATGTCTTTAAAACAGTTACAACATGCCATACTAGGTATTATTAAAAATGAAATGGCAATATGCAAAGAAGATAGAAAACGGGAAAGGATAGGAACAACCTTGGGAAGTAAAAATAGGTTGAGGCAACCCTCTTCGTGTATTAAGGCATACGTAGATATAAATCATACATTTCCAGATAACATATTGAGAAGACGTTTTTCTATTCCGAGAGCAATGTATTTTAAAGTGAAAAGTGACCTTCTAGGCCACCGTTACAATTTCTGTAAGCAACGACAGAATGGAGTAGATCATCTCTGTATACCCACAGATATGAAACTATTTTCATGTCTACGGATATGAATTTCTGGAAATAGTACCGATAGTGTTGATGAATGTGTAGAAATGTCTGAAGAATCAGTCCGTATATATTTTAGAAAATTTTGTCAAGATATAATGGAAGTATATGGTTATCGTTTTTTAACATATTTCCAAAGGCGGAAGATATAATGAAAATAAAAAAATGTATAACGATAATGGATTTCCTGGGTGTATAGGGGCCGTCGATTGTATGCATTACTCCTGGAAAAATTGTCCAAGAACTAGCGAAGGTCAATATCAGAACAGCCGGGTTTTTAAAATGGCCACTATTCAATGTGAAGGATGGTGTGACCATGAGTTATATTGTTGGTCAAGGTTTCCTGGACGTCCAGGTAAAAATAATGACCTCAACTTTCTAGCAAGATCACCTTTATTTCAATGTATACTTTCAGAGGAATACCCTCTGCGTGTTACCGAAGGTTATAAAATAGGAATAACTGGAGAGGCGCATAACATGCTCAACTTTCTTTCCAATGGGATATACCCTCGTTGGCCTATATTCTCATTACTCATGTCCAACACAAACAACAGTTACGAAAAGAAATATTCTTTTCGGCAGGAATCAATCAGGAAAGATATCGAACGTCTGTTCGGTATCCTGCAAAGCCGTTTTGAAGTTCTGAGAAAAGAAAGCCGAAGATGAGAACTACATGAAACAATTCGCATATAAAATACATGTGTGACGCTTCATAATATCTTAACGCGTGTTAAGCAGATTAATAATGGGGATCTAGATAACATTACGTGTAACGATATGATATTATAATGGAAAAGAAGCTGAACTTAGTTGCAATCAGACGAAGAACTTCAAGGAAATATATTACGAAAAGAAGACGAGGTTTCGTGCGGAACTATATATTGTACGAGATTTATTATTTACTCATCGCGATGAACATTTCAGATTGCAGATCGATCTTGTAGCACATAACGTTGAAATACACGGATGGGTATATTTTATGATTTTAGTAGGAGTATAGAGGGAAAGATGAAGAACAAGTGGAAGGAAATGTAAACAAGATGAAACAAAGATATATATGCAAATGTAACAATTTATACTGATTATTTGTATCATTGTTGGTATAAATGTATTGTGAATGACGTCATTCACAGTTGTAGATATAACGAAAGGTTGAACAACAAAGTGAAAGTTAATGATGTTGAAAATATAATTTGTATGTCATTAACATATAATAATATCGAAACCCATGAAGAAACATGTTTGAGGACAGAACCGATGCATCCAACATTGCGAACTACAGTTCTTTATAATGTCAGTAATGTAGTTCTGATAGGTAAGAAGTTTAATTCGAGTTGTGATGATATTGAAACATGTACGTCCAATAATGAACATAAATGGAGTTTTTGTTACATAGAAAGTCTATTGCCTTGAAGTGAAGTATTCTAAAATTTTGTTAAAGAACATATGCGAAAACAGTAGTTATAAACATGCCCACAAATATGTATTGTACTCATTTAATGACAAATAAATACTGCACAAACGTTGATAATGAATACATGTCATGAACATCGGGTAAAATTATACTCAAATGTATTTGCACGGAACTTTGATGCTGCATGGTAATTATTACAAGTTACTCGTAACGTAAAGTTTGTGCTTGTTTGTAATGTCAATTTAAATAAATGATTGTTAAATGCAAAAACCATTAAATAAGTTAAAGATTATGTATTTGTAAACATCAACCACAAATAATACTCAAAAATGTATACATTTTGGTGATGCGAAAGAATGATGTTATTATGGGAATGTGGGCGACATATTGATTTTTACGCAGACTCACGAATGTTAGCGATGGTACCATAATGGTGAATGATTAGAAAAAGTATAATATTTTTGATGTTAATTATTTCGAATAATTTAAAGAAATTGTATACAATGTATACATGATGCAATACAGTTAAATAAAATATACAACGATTACACTTGTGTATCCCAATTGTAATAAAAATAATAATAATAATAATATTTTGAAACATTTTCACAATCTTTTTATTTTACTTGGAATAAGGTAACAGCAATGTACTATTTGTTGTTAACATAAGTTTATTATTTATTTTTCGGTTGATATACAGGGTGTCCCAAAAGTCCATGACGAAAAATCCTAGCCACAAAAAAATATAAAGAAATTCTCAAAAATTGTCAA
>JAULBU010047829.1:1516-13371 GCA_032358235.1 Odonthalia washingtoniensis | reverse complement strand
TGTTGTGCTGTGAAAGTATTTTTAGCAGAAGGTGAGGTCGTTGCGTTAGTAGCTGGGGCAGGGTGGGCGTTAGTATCTGGGGCGGAGTGAGCACTAGTATCTGGGGCTTATGTGCGGGTCTGTCGTGTTTGTCGTCTATTTTCGGAGTCTGCCATGATTTATGTGGTTTCGTTTTTTCGTTGTGATGCGTTTGGTTTTTTTTTGATTGGTGGGTACGTCATTTTTGTTGTTTAAATTGTATTTTTTGTTAACAATTAAATGGTGGTATCCTCTGTTTTGCGAGATTTGGATGTTGCAAATCGCATGTAGGAATTGGGATTGTCGGACTACACGCGTATTCGAAAACTGTCCCGTATCGAGGAAGTGGACAATCAATGTCTTGGAGTGACACGGTATGACATGTAGGACGTTACTGAAGCTACGCTCGATTGTAGAGCAGTAGTGTGGGTTGGATTGCACGGTGGCACGCAAGGGACATGTCGAGGGTACGGATGTGGATTCGTAGCGTGCGTGACAATGTGGAATTGTCGTTTTTCATAAATGTGGATTCGTGGTGAGCCTATTGATGTAGATTTTTGGGTGTATTTACAGTCGTAGGTGGGCGGCAGCGAGTGGACGGTTACAGTAGGACAAGGATTTCGGTTTGCGAGTGAGGATTCGTACCTGCACGAACTGTGGATGACTTTTCACGGATGTGACTATACCTTATGTCGGCAAAAGTTACAAACTCATAGTTTATTAAATGTAGATTAGAAAGTGCGGAAAAGGAAGGTGAGTAAAAAGGGAATGGTGCTTGTGGCGTTCTTATAGGAAATGAGAACGAAAAAGGCGAAGTAGAGACAGAAGATGTTAGGTTCCAGGGTGTGTTTGGTTTCTGAATGTGGGTTTACTGTGTTGTTCATGGGGCGCTATGTTTTTTTGAATACTTGTACTGTAGTACAGGACATGTACAACATTGTCAGATGATTATAGTGCAGAAGATAATTAGTGCTGTAGTTCGTGTGGGTGCGCCTCATTTTATGGCGTCTTGTGTATCTAATTAGACATTTCTTGCCCAAGTGGAGTTTGTAATTTTGTAAAACATTCGATTTCTAATTTTTTCAAAGAGAAAAATTAGAAATCGAATTTTTTGCAAAAGGACCCAACTCCTCTTGGACAAAAAATGTGCATGAAGTGTACAAATCGTAATATTTTGTTAAAAACAACAATTTTTATAGCCTTCACAGTTCAAGAAAAGAAAAGAATTTTTGTCAAGGATATACCGAAAAGGCCTCTATCGTAAATCGAAGAGGAAGACAACCCACACAAAGACCGAAAAAGGCAACATTGGATAATTCAGAACCACCGTTGAAAACGAAAAGAGTTGCCCGTAATGGAAATGATGATTCGGAACAGGAAATTGAATGACGTACCAAAGCATCTGTCGAAATTCCTGTTATACTTCGTGGTTAAACGAAATGTAGTGTCAGTGGGCGTCTTGGGAACAGAAGTCTTGATACGAGCAGATTAATCAGTACTTTTCCCAGTCATTCTTCATCTAACAGTAATTGGATTGGTGAACAGTTGTAATACTGAGAACATGGATGTGAGGACAGTGAGTGATGTCATTCAACATATTCCAGGAAACGATTCAGTTATTGGAGAAGTAGTTAGTCCAATCAAAGACCTAGATTAGGCAACGAAAGAAGTAAAAATGGAAGAAGATGTTCGCAAAGTGACAAGTGAAAATAGAAGAATATATATTAACATGAATGAATTCAAGTTATCGTGTACTGAAAAAACCGATGAACTTGTGGAAAAAGATATGTTAATCAAGGCTTTTCAATCTGAAATTTTGAAATTCGAAACGAAAAATATCTACTTGAAAGGGTCTGTTCAGAGCCTACAAGTGCTAAATAAGAAAGTTTTTCCAAGAATGTCTGTGAACAACAAGAACCGTGGAAAAGATGTGGACAGGATGATCAATGAATTATCTGCGATATATTTAGGGATTTCTCTTGCATTTGACCAGAGAATAGAGAGGTGGGGATGAAAAGAAAACACGTGAGCTGTAACTAAATATAGATGGAAATGTAATAAAACGGACCAATCGCTCTGAAACTGTGCTGGGAAGTGGGATCAAACGTGTTGAGGATCAATGATAGTTCCAACTCCGTTTCATTTGCTTTCCAACTGCGAGTATATATATATGTTCCCTCTGTCAACAACGAGGAAGGTATATCTGCACATCACCCCGACTGGAACTGTCATGGGGAGAAAATTTACAAACCTATCTAACTGAAGAGTTGAAAAATGATGTTTTTAAGGAGTTTTCCAAACTTGCCACTTTAGAGTCGCGATTAAGGCAGATTCTATCTGATTTCTGTAGTACGATAAAAAGAGTTGCAAAGGACAGATTGTTAGAATCACTTGGTTACGTTTCATTAATGGCGATATTTATGTTGAAAGAATCTGGAGCAAAAGAAAGAAAGAAAATGGAAATAGATGCCGCGAAGAGCAAAATATTGAAGAAAAATAGAAACGGGGTTTTAGACATGGCGCGGTGAGCCACTGCCAAAAGTGCTGATATGCATTTACATGAAGAAGGTACTGCAGCAAAATTTGATGGAGTAATTAACTAGGAGGAAGAAGAGAAGTTGAATTTCTTTAATAACAAAATTGGTTCTGCAATTTTGTATGATTTCATGCGATATTTGCCGAGCGAAGAAGAAGGAAATATTTTGGAAGGGTCTATCATGAGTATTTCTTGCGTATATGGGTGTATTTATAGTTGCGTGATATTATTAACTGTGGAAAGATACCGTGGTGGTCTTCGCCAACAAGAATTCAGCCAAATGTATTCAAAATTTGTGAAACTAGCAACTGAATAGCCAATTGGAAAAATAAGATTGGGTGTAGAATAATGGGAGCCAGGAGAGTTTGGAGTTCGGGATTGTGAAGTGGATGAAGAGAAAGTAGTCTGGAAGAACTGGGATGTAACGCAGCAATAACTGCAACGATGAATAGTCCGAAGAAACGTTTTATTGCTGTAAACTCGCATTGGTTTCGGGAATACCTTGTAACAGAATGTTCATTTACACATGACTGTTTCATCACATAAATAGCATCCGATTTGAAATGTATTAAGAAATGTGGAATTCCATATATAGAAGGACACTTTCATAGGAATATATTCGAAGATGAAGAAAGTAGCGATATAAATTGAAAGAAGGGGTCATATTTGTATGAAATGAAATGTTATTATAAATGAAATAACTTCCACTACGATGTCATGTGCGGAAATTGTCTTCTTCTGTTTCTCTTTATTCACACTTTAACAATTGATGTTCTCTGTAGAAATGATTAATATAAAACTGCTGCTTTGGCCATGTTAATTGCTTGGTAAAATAATCAATTCCGAAATTAGACCTGATTACATTTATTGATGAACAAATGGTATCAAAATCGATAATACTGTACCACTCTCCTGTATCCAAAATGTTTTCCACAGATTTTGAAATATCACAGGGTATTGTGTAGTCCACGTGATACCTTTATTTCCTTCGATGTATATTCCATAACATAATTAACCATCATGTATTCCTACTAGTATACCTCTTACTGCGGTTTCGTCCAGTTTCGTCCTATTCTGTAAAGCAGCATACACCATCTCCGTACAACCAAACGGCTTAAATAACTTTCGATCACCATTTCTATCGAAGATCCTTTCGTAAGGTGTTTCCTGATTATTGAGTGTCGATTTTGTGCACTTATTCCTCATTTTTCGTCGCATATTTTATAGGCTGACCCCGGAAACAATTTCGTAGACGGGAATGGAATAGAATTTTCCGTGCCATCTCAGTTAAAGTTCGGTTAATTCTTTTTTCAACGTGAAATTGAGCATGGGATGTTCTCCTGGATAAGGCGTGTGTAATGTCATTTACTCTTAGTAATTCTTCAATAGTGCTTGACGAATACCGTCCCTTGGCCTGTCCTCATGGTTTGAATGTTATAACCTCTGTTATGCATGTATACAATGTATCTCTCAATGTTAGACGTAGTTTTTTGTTTTATTCTTCATCAAAAATGTGACCGTTAGGCGTGTAATGTCAACAAGAAATGTCTGGAAGTAGACATTCCCGTTCATATCTGCTATATAAAACGGACTACAAGTATCGGAGTATATCAACTCACCTGGACTACTCGTTCGTATCCTCGCTGCTATTCCATTTTTGTTGAATACATTCGAATGTTACTTGCCCTTACGGCAATTTATACATATCAATTCACGTTGAGGGTCCGATTTAAGAATCTGCAATTCCCGCGGTCTTTCAATATGACGGATCCCACTTTTCGATAAGTAAACTAATCTATTGTTCCATTATTTCCAAAGTTTACCTTTCCTTTTTATTTCTAAATTCTAAGATCGGGCCGACGTTAAATTCCCTTCTTCTTGTTCACAGTTATCAAGATCATCGCGATTTTTAATTAATGTTGCGATGCACCAGAGTTAATGATATAATTTTTCGTTTTGATGCTATCATGGCTCTTCACAATAAATTCAAAGTTTCTTCCTGCTTCTTCTTTCCTCAAATTAGGCACTGTAACACCACTTACTCGTTTTTTGTAAGATTCTGGCTTTCCTGGCAGTCTCCTCCAGCATTCGATGATCTTGTGACCTTTTTCTTGACACAAGTAGCAAGTCCCTTGAAAAATACATTTCTTATTTTTATCATACTTTCTTTGTCGTTGAGTAACATTTAGAGCCGTCGATGATTGGCCTATTCTCTGTTGTCGCTCCAATGGAATAGTCAAATCGGCAACATCTTCAATCGATAGCTCTTGTAACTTTGTCATTTTCTTAGCGTATGACATCCCCTCACTTGATATGTTGATCATTCTTACCAACATTAAATATTCGTCAAGGAGACCTCGTGTTAATATTCCCCACCGATGTTCTTTCGATATTTCAAACATCGTTCCACTAAGAAGATTTTCTGACTACTGTATTCCATCTCTGTATGATATGAGACTCTCAGTATATTCCATACGAATTGAAAATAGTTGCGTATGAATCTTAGTCAAGGTGTGCTCCTCGATCGCGTGAAATTGGATAACAAATGCACTCCGTAATGAGTTTAATCGTTCACCATCATTCAGCGCAGTTATTGACTGTATTTTTCCATTGTCAGGCATCTGATCAGATAGATTTTTTCTATCAGTTCCTCTTTCAGAAATTTGGCCTTGATCGCCACTTGCTCATTTTCCGTTCAGTATTAAAATATTGCTTTCCATTCTGTAATGATAGAGTCAGTATAGTATTTTGCAATTCTGTTATAAGGGAAGTAATGGTTGTAGTCTTTTTCAACCATTTCATTATAAAATTGAAGTGCCCATAATTTTAAATCTAGGCTTAGTTCAAACTGCTTTAGTCCTAATAGACAAGAAGCTGTTCCACTCTCAGAATCATCCATTATTAGATAATATTTATATATAAAATATTATACAAATAAACGTAAAAACAGAAGATATTATTTTTAGTAACTCCTTTGATAATACTCAAATATTTCTTTAAGGTTTCATATGCCTACACGCTGACGTCTGATACTCTTTATCAACCTGAGCTGTAGCAGATGTTTTCTAACGTTATATTTATCTCCCCGAGTGTCTATTTTTGTTTTATTTGTCTTCCTTCGTTTTTGACCTCGGTAGTCGACGATATAGATCCTCAATCAGCTACTCTTACTTAGTTGATGATAAGCGTCACCTCTTTGGTACTTCGTAAGCTTTTCTTGATAATTAGTTCTTACCGTCTGTAGTCCGCAGACAGACTCTTAATCAGTTTAAATATGGGTGAATGGCAAGGTTTTTCAATCAATTATAAATTGTCAAATATCTTATTAGAAATTATTGTTCTTTATTATTCGTCCTTTTGTTGTTGAATTTCTTTGTTCTTGTTGAATCAAGAACAATAAAATACTTAGAGCATGATTAACGGTCACCTATCGGAATTTTCATTTCATTTTTTCCTGATAGGAAGAAAAAGCAAACATTAACGGCCAACTTTATTTTATTTTTTCCTGATAAAATAGATTATACGGAAATTTGAACCTATTTTTATAAAATTAGATTCAATTTTCGCCTATCAGAAAGCCACCAGGAAAATATCTTCCAATGAAAGGTTTGATATGATTATCTGTGCAATGCGGTACCTCATTTCTCCTACTCTTCATCATAAAAGCAGCAACAACTACCACTACGGAACGTGCAGTAGATTCGAGAACAAAATCAATGCGTCGCGGGGTCGCTTGGTCTGTAGATGAATGTGTACACTTGGCACAAGCATAAGACATGACTTCTGAAGCTCTTATTGTCGGCGTTTATCAAACTTCGACCAACTTCTTTAACACTCTCTTCAATACATTTTGCAGCCTTTTCCAGCAGTGTCAAACCAATAACAGTAGAAATGGATTCGCCCCAACGCGTTCAAAATAAGAAGCAATAGCGGCAGACTGTCAAAACTTTCGCCAAGCGATGCAATCAGTGCAAGTATTCAAACCAGCTGGTGTCTATGAAAGCCAAAAATTATCAATGGCTATTACTCTTCATCCCCGCAAGCGAAGCACCGTCACATATGAGGCAAAGGATTACCATCTCGAGCAATGATCTAATCATTTGGCATTCAAAACATTGCGGAATGTACCAACGTTTTCGGACTCTCCATATGGAGAGCCATACCAAGCATCACAACACAGTCTGCACTCAAAATGAACTACTTTGACTACCAGTTAGATGATGAGTCGTTGAAGGTTGATGAAGCACAAAACAATCAGCAAACAAATGACGTCATAACGTCACTTTCTTCATCACAACAGCCCATAGAACCGACGCTTGTACTTATCACTGAATCCTCTTCGCAGCAAGAAACACTAACAAATGGTAGAATGAGGGATGGCCTAAACAGTATAAATAACCATATGGGTAGAAATCGAGCAAAAATGAAAAGGTAGAGACAACGACAAAATTATATTGCTCTTAGAATCGCTTCGAAGATAGCAAAAGCCCTCACACGGCGCACCGAATTACTTGCAGAGCAGAATGATATGCATGCATTCTCGATTGGGGAGTGTATCACGGAGGATGACAAAAGAGAAAGGGAATAATTCATGCTATTAACACGAAAAATGGATCTTAAACGAGTTAGAGAATCTCATTATGCCGATAACGAAAACTTTTCCCATGCACCGTCTGAAAATCAAAATGATCCGAGCACATCATCTCTTCCTCCTTCACCTTCTCCTCTTCCAGACTTTACAAATTAAAATAAAACTACAAAATACCATGTCTATCGCAAATATACTCAACCAAGTCAAGCTTAAATGACAAGTGAACCACTTCATCCTTAATAGCTTCTTCCCTTTCTTGAAGCTTTATTACCCACAACAATCTTGGTATCGATGATTGTGTTAAAATATCTTTGATCGTCCATTTAAATTCTTTTTGGTTCCCTCTCTCCTCTATAAACATAGAGTCAGATGCTGCTTTCTTTTCAAAATCAAAAATCTGACTCGGGTACCCATCTCGAACATATTCGACGATCATATTATGTATAATAACTGCTGCCATCACTACCTTCTTCATGATGTTTTTATCCCAATATAGACATGTCTTTGATAAAATGTTCCACAAGAAGAAAAATACCGAATGCCCTTTCCACATCTTTTCTAACAGCCTTCCGTGTACTTGAAAACACATTTTTCTTTTTGGTAGTTGGCATTGCTCCTGTTTTTATTCATATCGCCCCGTTTGGATAAATACCATCTACCAGGTAGTACCACAGTTTTCTTTTCTTCCTGTTCACAATGTACTCATACTCTGGCAGAGTGTCCCCACTCAACATGGACTCGACAATTCTAGAACTGTCCAAAATATTGATGTCGTTCATTGTACCAGGGCTGCCAAAATAAAAATCCCAAATACAAAGTTCTCCGACGGCCATTGCCTCTAGAACTGCAATGGGCTTTTCTTACTGGCCTTTGAATTGTCCAGCCCGTGCAATGGGACAATTGTCCTATTTCCAATGTTGGTAATCCCACGAACCAATGCAACCCAGAAACCCCCGATCATGATTGATTGTTAGAATTCGTGTTAGATCATCCTCGTTTGGATATCTAAAATATTTCTCACCGTAC
The DNA here is from genome assembly GCA_032358235.1 of Odonthalia washingtoniensis. Lineage (NCBI taxonomy): Eukaryota > Rhodophyta > Florideophyceae > Ceramiales > Rhodomelaceae > Odonthalia > Odonthalia washingtoniensis. The sequence continues at coordinate 5,200 of JAULBU010047829.1, read as the reverse complement.
AGCTGTATAATTAAATTAATAAATGAAAGGAAGGGATTCCTTACTGACGTAGCTGACATTTCAAATAGCTCGCAATTGCATCAAATTAACGTCTATAAGCTAATACACGGAGGGAAGATAAGATTGGTCCTAGTCTCAATGCCTTTTCTCCTATCAGCAACGTTACGAGCCACAAACTCGCTTTTTCCAATAGTGTCTCTCTGTCGATTTGGTCGAAAATGTACTTGGGCATCCCAAACCTACGCTCAAAGTCGGCGTCAGAGTAAACACTTGACGCAGAGAATTAAAGTCGATCAAAACCCTCGTGAAATTTATTGAACTTCCTTCGTTTGTTACAGGCTCGTTGTCTGACAAAACATTTCGTCTGCATCGCTTTTTCATCCTCTCCGTCCTGAAAGCGCCGAATCTCGGTACATTGCCATTAACTATCATGGCCTCTATTTGTTCCTCAATATCGTCATCAAGTTGCCTCCTTATTTTCTCTGTCATGTTGATGTTTCCTCCCCCTGAAGGAGAAGTGTAATGTTGCCAATAATGTTTCTTTTTTCGAATTATTTTCTATTTCTATCTTCGAAAAAATAGAGAATAAAATCATTACAGATATTCTTAGCCAAATAAAAGCTTTACAAGTTTCTTTTTCCTGTAATTTTTTTTCTGACACAATTCTGATGGAGCACGGCTAATCATTCCCTTATCTATTTATAAGATAGAAGATAGGGGTTGAGAGACGGTGGTGTTAATGTACGTGTAGACTCATCATAACACGTTTGATAACTGTTCATAGCGTACTGTCTTTCACTGAACTTAACCATATTATAGTGTATGAGGGTCGTTCCATGAACATTTTGAGGTTGGTGATTGGTGATTGGTGATTTGGTGATTTGTAATCACCAAAACAAAAACCGTTCGGCGAATTCCGTTGATTTCTTGAACACCGGATAACAGGTCGATTGATTATTCAGTACGTGAGGTAGAACTAATGATCAAGATTTTTTTAAAACCGAAAAAGAGGTTTTCATCTTCAAAATGTTCATGGAACGGTACTAATGATCATGAAACCGTCACAATCATATCATCTTGGTAAACCCTGAAATATCTCCTTCACAATTTATCATCAAAAAAGTCATTCTTCGTACAATTTTTCGTCGAAAATTGATACCTGTTTCTGGCAATGACCCTAAGAAGCTAATAAAAGCATCAAAAATATTATTTGTACTCTTACAATGTCTACATCTGTATTCACCTCGAAAAAGAAAGATGAGCCCACGATTATACATTACTTATGAAAAGCAGTGCAATTAACTCAGTGATAGGTTTTTTCTAAGCCTTTACAGATTAATAAAAGAACAAGTGCAAAAACTCATTAACATGGTAAAACCATGAATCTCTAAATCTACAAATAGAGTCAACACAGTCTCTGTCTAAGTAATGATATGTGTAACACTTCAAAAATGGGCTGGTGCTAGTTACCTAGACGTTAGTTAGCCATATGGTATCAGCACAACAAAATTATATGAAAGTATAGATGAAACAATAATTGCTCAAAATAATGTTTTGAAGAAATTTAAATTCCCCAGCACTGAAGTAGATTGTAAAAGAGATGCAAAACGGTTTAAAGAAGTACGAAAACCCCCAATTTACTGAATTTTTAGTGCCATAGATGGTATATATATTGATACTACTAGGCCGTCAACTAAAGATGTAAGTGATTCTCGAAAATAAATGAATAGAAAATTGGTTATTGCTGTTGTCGCATAAGCTGGTGTTACTGCAGATTAAAGGTTTGTTTTTTATCTGTAAATCATGCTGGTGGGACACATGATTCCACAGCTTTCCAAGCATCATCTCTTTAGAAATTGGTAAAAGATGGGAAAATACCGAATTGGGCAATCATAATTGGAGATGATGCATCGGTAAATGAGCTAAATGTACTGACACCATATAAAGGACGAAATCTTCCAAATAATAAAGATTCTTTTAATTATTACCATTCTAGTTGTAGAATGGCAATAGAACAAGCATTTGGAATGGTTGTTAATAGATTTGAAATCTTTTGGAGTCCAATTAAATGTTGCTTGTGTAAAACTACATTAATAATTAGAGTGGCATGCAAATTGCACAATTTCCTGATAGATAACGGCGATAAAAGGGAATTTGAAAGTATTCCCGTACATGATGACAACAGTGTTGTAGGTGAACCTGTTATGAATCTGCAAAATAATTTGCTTACATAGGTATAATTGATGAGATCAAGAAATCACAGAGTTACTGATAATCTTCGAGAGTAAATTAAAGATGAAATTCATCAACTTGGATATATTAGACCAAGAGTTTTATATTCTGTCAACTTGCTTTAGACGAACCTTTTAAAAGTTTGTCAATGACGTTTTTCAAAATTGATTTCTCATCTTCTGAATCTAGTAAATGTATTTGCTTTGCTTTTTCCGATACAAATAATAATGTTTTTGTCGACTGTTCTTTGGCATCCATAGCCATTCTTTTTACTCTATCTAATTCTACTTCTTCTGTTTGATGTGCTAATTGAGAATTAAAAGGTTGTAAAGCTAAAGATTTGTTGAAACCCATTTGCATCTCTCTTTCAAATTTTTCTTCTACGATCATCATAATTACTATTTGAACCAGATTTATCGACATCATATTGTGCATCTTCTAGTAAAAGTCTTGTGCACATTTCTTCAAGTTGAAAATTTATACCCAAACATTAGAATGCATACATTATATATGTTTTATTTGTGTATTCTACAAATGCATCAGGATCACCTTGCCCTGTACCTTTATAATGAGACATGTTCCATATTCAGATCTTAGTTCAGCAAATTTCCTTTTTAGCTTTAAAGCATCACGTACATGATGTCTCTGAGATGGATTTAATCCATTTATGATCCCACATGTAACACCTCCTCTAATTGTTTCAATTCTACTAGGTTTAAATTTTATATCATTAAAAAGTGATGCCATTTTATCCCATGGGTCTTCAATTTAAGCATCAAGTTCGGCCCTATTATATACATTTTCAATTCTTTCATGAGCTACACGCACTCTTGAATCATCAAAAATACATGAAGCAATCGACAAAATTCATCACTCCTAAATTGTGGGATTCTTGTTCGCCCTGTTTCAGTAGATGTTTCAGTAGATGAAATTATAGCTGCTTTCGGTTCTGATGTAATATCATAAATTCCTTCTTTATCTTGTAAATCTGAATATAATTGTGGTACATCACTACTTTTTCATGATATTGTTTCAACAGATCAATTATTTTTGGATATATATAAAGATGTAGATGGTAAATTCACTACTTTTTTTTCTGATTCAGATAATGTTGGTCTTTCATGTTCAACTTCATTATCATCCTCTTCATATTCTATTAATATTAAATTTTATTGGATATCTCTTTGAGATATACCCCTTTGTACCATTTTAATACAAACAATTTCATACTTTCGTTTTTTTGCATTAAAAGCTCCACTTACTTTAAGTTCTTTTAGTATATTTCTTAATACTTGATCAAATCTAAAAGTAAAACACATTCCACTTTTTAAACTATCTACTCGTGAATAATCAATTGGGGATAGGGGAGAATCATCATCGGTATCAATACGTGCAGAAGAATATATTTCACTATCACTATGATTAATTATATTATTTACAGTATTATGTGGG
>JAULBU010047818.1:0-13371 GCA_032358235.1 Odonthalia washingtoniensis | reverse complement strand
CTTTAACTTTCGATAATGGAACAAGTTCCGACATAGGTTTAAACTACATGTAACGGCTATGATAGTAGATGTGTACACCTTGAAATCAAAACAACACTTTACTATGGCTCTGGTAGTCACTGTATGGAATTTCCACACCATGTGGAGTTCGATTTTGATTAAATGATTTTTCCCAAAACCTCAATGACCATATGGAATGGAAATTTCATGATTGCTGTACCATATTTTCTTTCATTCCAGATACAATCTGCCTGAAACAGGCTGTACATGATACAGATAGGACATAAATATTTATTAAAAATATGACTTTATAAATAGCTGCTTCTAATAACTTCAACTACTCCCCATTTTTCAGCCACCTAGCTTACCATACCGTGTTTATGTGTATGGTGACTGACCAGGTTCAAAATCAGCATGTGGTTACTAGCATGGTGAAAACGACTTTCCACCCATGTGTTTACATCATCTCTAACACCAAGGTAATGATGTGAGTCACAAGTAGTCTAGTTCTGGGGCTGTCCCTTCTTCACTAAAAATCATAGTATAACATTTTTTAGATAGGCTACTATTTCCAAAACTGAATGGTCTCAAGAAAACATGCAGTACAAATTGTAATTTCAGAAACAGTAACTAGAAAATTGACTGTAGTAGTGATCATTTAACAAAGTACTTGAACGTAATTGACTTTTTAAAACATGTTACTTCTTTAATATCAGGATTCGCTAACAAATAAAAACAAAAAAGGAAGAAGATACAAATGAGTTGAAAATTTGTTCAATTTCAACACCACCACTTTCATACATTTCATTTAACCATTCACTTCCTTTCTCGACAATTTCTTACAATTTCAACCATAATCTCTTTACAGTATTCAAATGACGGCACTTGCTTTGAGCATAATATAGCATCAAAGTCAGCGTCGCAGATGATTTAAATAACTTCTTCCACCTCCTTCCTTCCAAAAAAAGATTATTCTATAATTAAAGATACAACTAACGACTTGTTTAGAACATCATTTTTGCTCTTGTCCATTTCATGTCCCATTTCCGTTAATGGCGAAACATATTTAGCTATAGCTCCACTACTACCAGCTGGATTTCCGCTTCCATACTGTTGTCCATCGGAAACGTTCGTGATATTACGAGATGTCTTTGTTGAATTTCCTGTTGAATTATCCGATATAAAGCTACAGCTGTGTTCTGTGACGGCAAGAGTTGGGTAAATAGGTGCTTATGTTATGTTCTATTAAAAATTATTACACGACACACTAATTACATAAACGAATGAAATATATTTCGTACATTGCATATATGTTTCAGAGCCAGTATCATACATCATGATGTATCCATCTTTTGCATATCATGCATCTGTATTCACATTCCTAGTTTTAAGGCCTCATACTGGTGCTGTATTCTGAGAGATTTAGAGGACACAACGCCGTTTCGTTGAGATCATACACGTGACAGAACGCCTACGTCCACATTTAATTTTTTGGATCCCATAATTATTTTAATTGATTTAATTTCGGATTATGTACTATCATTATTATTTTCTATCGTATGTTTACTTGATTTTATATTGAAAAATAATATTGGAAGTTTTAATGGCAATAGTATTTTTTCGATTTCTCAACATTTTTCAGATCTGCACTTACCATAATTCAGTTCGAGAAATGACCGTTCTGTGCCTTTTCAGTTATTAAAATTTCAACTAATCAGCCATTTATGTGCAGTTTTCATACGATTCCATTACCTACTTTCCCCCATGAGCGCACATTTCCATCAACAAGTCACAACTATAACCGATCAACTTGCAACGATGATCCCAACACGATGACAGTTCACTCATTCTGGATATTCAACAGCGACTCGTACATGCCAGTTCCTATCTCGATTAACTTATTGCATGCGTCAACATTTTAGCACAGGTATGTATTCATTAAGTATTAATTCATTCAAACATTTTAGTATAACTCCATTCCTAATTGTTAACCTTTACTTACCTTTACTTCTTCTTCTTCTGATTTTCGTTTACAGGTTAATTCTCTTCTCCAACTACCCTGGTTCAGGTAAATAGGTATGTTTTCATCCCTCTTCAGTTTATGGTTTCATACTCTAATTCCAATTTCATGATCTTTTCATATTCAATTTACTGACTTTTGTTATATTCTTTACAGTTATTAATGTCATTTTCATATTTCTGCAGATCAATATGGTGCATCTCTTCCCAGAGAATGGATGGATATGAGCTTGAACAATTTCGTTGTATAATATCATATAACAAGATATATACTTCTATACTTATTGTATACGTTTCTTTGTCGTTGCTTATGGTGGTTCTCATTCTTCTTTTACTGAATAGTTTCTACTTTAAATTTTCCTTGTTCCATACAATTTGCCATAGCCCCATCCCTATCGCGTTTTTTTTATTAAATTTTTTTATCGTGTTGCTTATCTCATATTTTTATCAATTTGTTCGATTTGATATCGCATGATATCACAAATAATAAAAATATTAATATCGTGTATATCATAATTGGTATACATGTCTTGCAATGTATATTGATATTATTCTATATATCATTCCTATATGCCATCATATCATTCCTACATATAACAGATATATACATTAGAAATAGCAATAATCATCCACTTTCACATTCATGAAATGAATGTTGGCCCGGACTATTTCTTCCATTTATTCTCCGCCGTCCGTAAGCAAATTACTATGCCTCATACATTAAAACATACAGTATCTATATGACACAGTTAACGTCCCATACATTTTATCTTCAAATCGTGTAGATTTTCCTTCAGTTACCATCCGCAACCATGCAAAGACTGTAGTTTTATGTATGTAACCTATACGGACCCCCAAAATTCGCATGAACTAGTAGATGTCACAATCACCTCAAAACAACGCCTCTTGAATGTAGGAATTCAGTTACGGAAACACAGACGCAGTAATGAATAGATGGACCATGAAACAAATTCTACGATGAATGTAGGAGCTAATGGAAGTCCCATTGACTGCTGCATTAATGTCTTGAATGTAAAATCGCAGGTATAGTAAATGTTCTCATTCATTTATTGGCAGGAATGGTGAATGGTGAATCCAGAAATCATTCATTTCATGAATGAAAAAATGGATGGGTAATGCTGTATATGACGAATATATGGTTTATATATAGAAATAATATGACGCTATATGAGATTCAGGATTGAAATATGGAATATGTGCAATATACGTTGCAATAAATGTATACCCATTACTATATAAAGGATCTATTTATTTTTAAAAAGATAAGTATCACAATATGTGATAGTGAAAATATCTCAAAAATATAAAAGGGAACAATATGTACAAAATGGAAGTTATACAAATATTATGAAGAGTCACAGTATGTGATAGTGAAAATATCACAATAAGAAACGGGAACAACATGCAAAAATGGAATTAGTACGAATATTATGAAAAGTGGTAAAATGAAGGAAGAATAATGTAGAAGGAGAAAGATGGGAACCACGAAAACCACTTCCAAAATGCATACAAATCAGTATAATTGAAATTTCAATGCTTAATCCATTCTATACCTGTGGAGCAAAGAAAAACCGTCATATGCTGACATAATAAATCAAATAAACAAATAATAGTAATATATAAAAGTTAGACAACTGTATATGAAAAGAATAATAACAGGGAATGTGAGTACTTGATTGTGAACATAAAACATATAAAAACCTGTTCGTGGAACCCGTGTAGTCAAATAGCAGAAGTTACCAGTAAACATAATTAGGAAGAAGCAAGTAATCAAAAGAAATTGAAGAAAATAACTGTAAATAAATATGAATGCAATAATATTTAAATGTTTGTATGAGTGAAAAGTAGATGTATATAAATACCGCTACGAGAACTATGGATGGAGCTATTCGTTGCGATCCGAAGTGACCTATATACGTTTTTGTAATAAAAGATGATAGAACGTTCATTGGGAGACGCAAGTTGTTGAATATACACTCAAAGTTGAATGGTAATGGTTGAAATCGGGTGAAAACATTTGTTTAGAGGAAGAAGGTGCAAATGTGACAATGATAGTAATTGTGATAACTTTGTATACATTGAAAATAATTGCTAAATTAAATAATTGCTAAAGTCACAGAACGGATGTAGTGTTGCACTAATCTTGAAAATGTACTGAGCTGTATTCTGCTGAAAATTGGTAGATGCCATTTTATAAAGAAAATTTGCAACCTAATGCTGGAAAATAACTGTCAGTACTACTGTACAGTGTCTACTGACTCAGTAGACATTGTACAGAAAATGATGTAAGAATTACGATTTGAAAACTAAACAAATGATACACTAAGAGCAGGGAAATTATTGTGTCACCTGTAGACTATCAGACATCTTAGGCGTTCCGTCACAAGCACTGAAGACACCCTATTCAATCAGACAAAACATTTCTGTGAATGATGGTACGTACGCATGACATGCGTAACATAGAAATATCATGATATATGATACTCGCCAGTAAGGTGAAAATACAATATGTTCCAATATCCCACGGATTTCGTAATATGAAAGTGTCCAACATGGGCCAAGATGAGGTGCTCATATTTAGACTTTATAAGGATTGCATTTTGGCTTATTTCGGGAAATTTCATTTCGGGCCTTCGGAAGTCATATAGGGCAATTTTGGGAATTATCCTTTCAGGCTTTCGGTAGTCAAATAGGGTAATATTGGAAAATATTATTTCGGCCTTTCCGAAGTTAATTTGGGCAATATTGCAAAAGAGGAAATAGTCCAAAGTGAATTTGGGAAACTTCAATGGAAATATTGAATTGTTTCCAATATCACTTTGGACCGTATTGCCTTCACACAATACGTCTATTCCTGTTTTCAATAGTTGTATTGGGCAAATTAAATTTTGATCCGAGGTGACATTGAAAACACCTGAATACTCGTATTGGGGTTTCCAATATAACCTTGCACCAATTGACTTTTGTCCAATACAACTATTGAAAACAGGAATTTACGAATTGAGTAAAGTCAATACAGTACAAAGTGATATTGGAAACAATTCAATATTTCTGTTGAAGCGCAATTTCACTTTGGACCATATTGAAATTGTCCAATTCGAATATTGCGGAACCAGAATACGCGTATTGGGAAAAGACAATGCGGTCCAAAGTGATATCGGAAAAAATTAAAATTGCGTATTGATACATCCCAAAGTCGCTTCTTTTCATATTGAAATTATCCAATAAAGCCCAAAGTGATATTTGAAACAATTCAAATTGCCTTTTGATACATTCCAAAGTCACTTTGGAGCATATTGAAGTGTCCAATTCGGATATTGGGGAACCAAAATATGCGTATTGGGAAAAGACAATGCGGTGCAAGAGTGATATTAGAAAAATGTAAATTGCATATTGATACATCCCAAAGTCGCTTCGTTTCATATTGCAATTATCCAATACGAATATTGGGGAACAGGAATAATATGATTGGGCATAATCAATATGCACTAAAGTGAAATCGGAAACACTTCAATATTTCTATTGATAAATTCCAACTTAACTTTCGACTCTATAATATTTGCCCAAAATGTTAGATCGACGTTTCAGTAAACGATCTTTATTTTATTATAATAATATGAATTTATTTCACTGCAATAAGTAATGGAAACAATGGCACATAAAAGGAAATAATATAATTTTGTTATTAATAGTCGTAATGGAAATGGACGTGCGAAGGAAACGAATCCAACAAGCGAGATTTGTGTTTTAGGAAAACGGTACATTAAGACCTATCCTAGAATGAAGTACGGAGTAAAAGGAGTATTAAAAATCAAATTAGGGTCTGTGACATGGATGAAGGTTAGTAAAATATATGAAGCATATAACTGACATGACACAAATTGGATATAATGGCACAAATTACATATAAATACCAAAATATAAGTTATGTGATGACAATATGTGTAACCATTCACTTCAAAAGTATCATCCGGCATATTTCACAATTTAAAGTTAGGGCCATTTTACTATTTCTGGTCGATTTGAGACGTCAAGATCATTTCTGTTGAAATTGGTCGTTATTTTGATTTGTCAGATTTGTTTTTAAATTTAATCATTACTTTTAACTGTTCTCCAATCATATGTTTAATGTGTCTTAACTTTCAACATTCCATTTTGAGTATTATTAATATCAACTAGAAAAAATAAATTGGCTGTAAAAGTCATATCAATGGATTTGTATTCCACCACTTTGTCCCAAATAATGAAATTGAAATTAAAATATCTTCGAACATGCCAATGATAATCCATTTCTGCTTCGACATGCATCGTCACGATGTAATGGTGATTACAGTGATTACAAAATTAGAAAATCGAAGAAATGACCGGATGATACTTTAAAAGTGAAAAGTTACACAGTCATATTATGACACCATAGAACGGCATGAGATGAAAAAATCAAACACCGAATGAGGGTGATTGGAGTGAAACCATGCCTTGATGTTGGGGAAGGTTTATGCCTAGAAAATGGAAAAATCTGTTGATTTGATACTATTCGCCGTCGTTCGTCGTTCAATTTACCATGGGCGACAGCGAGAAGGAAACGTGTAAAAAGTAAATTACACTAAGGATTTAATTTACCGTTTTCACTTTTCCTCCTCACCATAGTCCATCAATTGCCCATCATACATCCATTGAATGTACAAGTTGTACACATTCAGTGGATGTATGATGGGCAATGGGGTGTACTAGTCATAACATGAAAAATAAATTCTCAAGTTCCAACTGCGCTGTAGTACAGTGGAGTGTAGTCCACTGGATGGGGAACTGTCATAGATTATAATAATAATATTGTAACAGACCCTCATAGACTATAATATCATTATAATCTGTGAGTGTGTGGGGTAAAAATGACTACACGGCGACACGTGTGATCGATTTGACCCCAAAACAGAGGCCATTCACACCTAACCATACGATAGTTAGAACCGGACAGCAACGAAGGGAGAGGACAGCAACAAAGGGAAAACAATGGACAGAACTAGTCTACGAACATGAGTGGGAGCATGTTTAAGGGGGGCTGATGATCAACCACGCCTAACCCGGACGAAATTCAAATGTGGTAAAGCTTGATTGGCCATGGCAATTCGTATTTATACAGATTTATGCAACTTTACTCCCATTAAATAAAATGTTTAGAAATTGCATCAAGCAATGGCATTGCTACACATGTTATTTAATGGGAGAACCATCATGAACAAGTGGTGAATGATGGTTCTTCAGAACAGTCATTTAAATGTAATCTTGAAATTATCCCTACGGTGATGTCTTAGCGTGGTTTGAAATTAGCAAAAAAACCGTTGCAACGGTTTTTCGTCATAAAAGTAATTAAGAAAATAGAATACTGCAGTCTCAGTATCATACGAAGACTACAGTATTCGATTTATTTACATGATGAAGATTAAATAGATAGAAAAACGTTGTTTGAGACTTTTGAATTCGAGTTCAAAATTTGAAACAGCCCAAATTACGGAGCCCTGAGGAAGAATCGGTACTACCGATGCCAAGGACGTAGTACTTTTTTCTACAATCGGACTTTGAGACTGCTTCCAAAGAAATTTTCTGGAAGGATGATGAAGAATTTTCTTCTATTTATACAGGAAATTTTTTAAGCAATCCCCCTTATCTATTTTGACAAGCGTACACCCACCCAACATTTTCGCAACTCTCGCGGACAGATCATTGACTAACTTACCAAGGCAGAAATATGCCTACAGTACGATTCATTCATGTGGATTTCAGAAATACACACTCCAAATAACATTTAACAACACTGAATCAACCGAATTATTCACTCTGAACGAACATAACATCAAGATATGTTAATCGCCGAAGTTGGTGCCTATGGTCGTGCCATTTTCTTAGAAGGCTCTCTTCAAACTTCTGAATATGATGCAGCATTCTATCATGATACAATCAATGATACAGCCTGCTTATAAATTGGGGCATCATCATCCTCCGTTCTTAATCTCAGCGGTGTTGATGGCGGTGCTGCCCGAGAAGACTTTTGATGGAATAGTGTAGAATGAAATTGTCAAAAAAACTCGTATACAAAGTACATGCAGGAGGAAGATTATTTATATAGTTAAATAGATAAATGCATATGCAGATAAAGAACGAGAGGAGAGAAGTAAGTATCAAAAGTCATGAATGGAAAATGACAATACGAAAGAGAATAAAGTCGAGAAGGGAAAGGAGAATAAATGATGCAAAAAAAATTGAGACGGAAGTTCAGGCCAGGAGGGACCAGATCCGAGGGAACGAGCCTTCAAAATATAACACGAGCTTTATCCACCATTCGTAATCACCGGTTGTGTCTACTACGTCTTCCACATATTTCCAAACATCGCACATTTATCTATTCGTCCTTCTTTATCGATCCCCGTATTCTACTCTAATATTAAAGATCATCTTAAAATTCATTCCTATCCTCTCATCTACTTCACGTATCTTGTTACCCGTGATCACTAAACATTTTCTAACTCTCGTCTCATCGTTCCAGTCATTCTCCTCATAATCCCATTCTTCATCAGGATAATTTCCTCGTGTCATTAATAATTAGAATCCTCGCTCCTCGAAGGTTTTTAAAGAGTAAACTTAATGACTCTATTTCTCCGAAGCATGAAAAGCTGTTGGCTCTGCCATTGGCCACGAACATGAAGTTGTAAATGCCCTCCGCTGAGAAAATTGACCTCTCGCTTAGGAAGAATTTGAAGGGTGAAATTATGTGTTGGATGGAAGGGCTGTACATGGATTGTTCGCGATTCCGAAGTGCATGCCGGATGATCTGTGCCATGACCAGGAGTTATTTACTGATGAGAATCGTATCAAACGACTTCTTTTTACTTTCAATTTTAATATTAAACACAGGTTATATTGATACCCGGCGTGTGTAGTCGCCCAGGCAATTAATGTCACCAACGATCGCATAATTACGATCGTCTCGCGCCAACGATTATATCATCTACTGAAGTGGATAGTTTTATAATTCGTTACCTACTTACTGTCCTATTTCTCTCTTTTCTCAGCCCCGCCATGATAAATCTCACTTACTTCACCCTGCTCTTCTTTGACATCGACATTGACTCTGCTCAAACTACGCCTTTTCTTACTCAATCCCCACCGCCTTGATCATTCCTTTATCCCACATCATCTCCCGCGACTCACCGTTATATCTGTAACTGAATACCACCGTTATCTGTAGTTTCTACCATACCCTACGTATATCTCACATCACCTCCAGTATTACACCGTTACCTCTGTACTTTCATAAAACCGTTATCTGTAGTTTCTACCAGACGCTACGAATTCTACACGTCACCCATAATAATACATTGCATGTTGATCCACCTTCCAGACTTTCCCCTACAAAAATACTGTACTACCCACAAGGTTGATTATACACCTATGAGATACAGTATTAGTTTAGTCTGGTGTAAGGTACGACACTGAACGCTTGCCGATAACTTCGTTAAAACTTCTTTAATAGAAGGTCACTGTTTATAGCGCATTGATATAGATCTTTCTCGAGAGGCGTAGAAATTTTCTTTTCCAAATCAATCGTTGCAATTCCTACAACCGCCTTCCTAATGAAGTTTTTCATCTATTCAGTGGTGGAACTTAAACTAGTTCCGGCCTCAACCTCAAAAATTGGGCAGATAGGTAAGTAAGAAGAAGTAACATGAAAAGTACCATCCGGTACACTTTCCGTAATAAAGATTGGTGACCTTACTGGTTGTGATGAAGTACCAGTGTCAATGTAAACTTCTTCCTTGCCGTGTAAAGCAAGAACACTCCCTGTCCAAACTCGTATTTGTTTATCTTCTTCGATATTCATGTTCACCTCCAATTCGATAGTACCATCCTATCAATTCCCCAAGCATAATAAACTTACACACTATACTGATGAGCGTAAAATACATCCCATCGACAAACTTCAATACAAACTAACACGCATATAGAGAAGAATTAGATTTGGATAGTTCATTTGTCGGGACCATTTTGAAACTTTTGAAACTTTTTAAAGACGATCCGTGAGATTTATTTGTTGCCACCGTTCCATCCGTTCTCTTCGGACACTCCTTCTTCAGTTTCTGTTCCTTCAATTCCTTTTCCAAAAGAAAGGAATTATCTTGCCACAGTTTCGGAGCAGCTATCTGTTGCTGCGTGACTCTTTTCTGGTTTTCAATGTCGCCTTTCATTTATTAAACAAGTACCGACAGACTACCATACGTGTCGAATCAAAGATTCGAAGCGAACATTCCTGTCACCCGGAAGATGGCGCAGGATAAATGGCAGTGTAGAAGGCAGATGAGTTGCCGGGGAGGGATGGTGGAAATAGCGGCGGTCGGCATCAAGATTGCGGAGGATAATGGCAGTGGCGGAGGTCGATGACGTAGTTGAAGAGGGATGATGTGAATGGCGATCAGAAAGCCGAAGGCGGAGGATGCAGTTGGTGAAGAGGGATGATGAAAGTGGTTGTGAAAAACGCCGAAGGAGGAAGATAAAGTTGGTAAAGAGAGATGATGGAAATGGCGGCGAGAAACGGCGAAGGCGGAACATGAAGTTGGTTAAGAGGGAGAATGGGAATAGCGGTGCTGAACACCGAATGAGGAAGGGAACTTCTGAATTCAGAATGACGGAGGACGGATGTGAGCAGCGAAGGATGCTGATAAGAATGGGGACGGAGGCCAAGGATAGCGATTCATGGTGATGTTGAAGGATGAAAGACGGAAACACACAGAACACTCAATAGTGACGATGCGTGCATGCGAAGAAGAGGGATGAGGAAACTCAGCAGTAATGGAGCACGGTGGCATGCTCTGACGATTGTAGGAGAGAGAAAAACTTCATAAGCATAAAATATTGTTCACTGGTGAAAAGAATTCGTCCAGGGCAACGCATTACAATTATACTGTATTTCGCACCTACCGTATTTCACCTACACACTGTAACATGACGCAAAGATTACCACACGTGGTAACTTACACTGTCACAACTGTACTGCACTACTAGATCTTCCCAGCACCTTCTACACGTGGACAAACACGTGTACTTTAGAATTCAAACCAGGTTCGATATTTCAATTAGAACTTAAAATTTAGTGATCCACTAATTGTAGAAATCTAATACACGTGTCATGGAGCACTCCAATCGATCTCAATTAGTATACATACTTCATACACTCACCACGAATGAATAGAACAACCAAAGTTAGCATTTATCAAAACAGAAATAGAACCACAGCTTTTCCCATCGACCAGACGATATATGAAGATAGAATAGAAACCGACAACGGAAGAACAGAGTGAAAACAAGCTCTCGGTCAGATTAACCCTTTCCTTGAGGAGCATAGTAAATACGATTGATGGTGTCCTGACTACTGTCGACTACCGAAAGGATTTCACGAAGATGCGTAACGCTTTTGGTCCAGACACCGCCTGACAAGATACTTAGTTCTATCAAGGCAATTGGATCCTCCGCCCTCCTCAGGACCGCGGCTAATCACAGTACTAACGGTTTACCTTGTACAAATTATCTTCTATTATTCCACTTTTTCCCGAAATAAACTAGTGTTTCATTCTGAGTAGTAGACCGATTCGACAATACGTCCGTGACCAGAAATTCCGCATATTTCCGAAGTTGTTCCATGTAGTTCCTCACTAGTGCTGTTTCCCACGCGATGATCACGTACATTAATACCATAATTATTACTACAGTCATCATTGCTTCCATTATTAATGCTACCACAATTGACAGTACGACCACTGTTCTCCTCTTCCAACAAACTACCTGCTCCTGGTACATTTTCATGTACCTCTATTCTTTTTTTTCAACGTAGATATTTTCGTAGTTCGTTTGCATGTGATTTTTTTCTTAAAGGTTCTGTAACTTGGGATAAAGATGGCCCATTTCTTGTTATGTTCTGGGATGCTACAATCTCATCCCCCGGTTCTTGTGAAATTACCTACCCAGATGGCCCAGATACTTTCGAACCCACATCAACGTTTGAAGAATGGTCCATTAGTTTTCGTTTCTCTGACTCACCCGACGTTCTTGTCGCTTCATTAGTTTTACCAACTTCCATCTGCCTCTATGACTGCCGTTTTCTCCATTGTGTATGTGGTTGTGTGACCCATTAACACGGTGCTTTGACAGGAATTTGAACTTCCTGTTCTTGAGCATCGTTTTTAGGCTTCTGAGACTTCCCCGTAAACGAGCGACACCTCACTTTACAACAGATTGGAGGCGTCAGGGATATTGAAGGCGTCATGGTAATCAGTGATTACCAAGTTTAAGGGGAGTAGGCAAAAAATGACTGGGGAGCGACAAAAATGTTCATGCGTTAATGGAATCCTACCGTGTAACATTATTGAGTCCACTGTTGTATCAATCATTGTAATGATTGAACAAATTCAATTTATATCAATAAAGTATTGATGATTGAACAATTCCAAATTGATAAATCATTCATACTTTATTGACACAGCAGTGGACTTAATAATGTGTAATTTAAGATGTTTAAATCATCAATCATTATAATACTTTATTTATTGATTGGCATTACTGACACCATGGAGTAATATTATTAAGTCCACTGCATTCTCAATAAACTACTCATATTTACACTATATTATTTGTAACCGGCAAGTATAGTATACATCCGGTTACAAATCATAGTTTGTCCGTAGCACAGCTCAAAGCTTTGTTGATAACAATGATTAATTCATTAAATTAAGGTAACAATGCACCATAATGGGCATACAATGTTACAGTCGTCTCTTTTCTGATATGTCCAGAATCCATAACCACAATATTTGAACTGTACAAAAACATCGACCAATCTGGGCCCATTTAATGACTTTTAAAAAAGTACTTTCACTTTCAGGATGATCCTGAAAGTTCAACGTTTCCCCGGTTGTAACACGCTGAATTTCTTTTTTGAAAATCCCTAAAATAAATGCAACATGTTACAAAGTTTTCATCTTAAAATAGAAAAAAAAAAGAAAAATATATATGTTTTATATTATCAATAAAAATAAGCTGTTTTAAAATTTTCAGAAATTCGAAACCGATAGCATCCATTATCTTCGCCAATACTACTCCGAACACTGCTAAATTTGAAAGAAAGCAACATGAAAACAGTACAATTAAATTGGAATGTTTTCATCTTCCTTTCTACAAATTTTCTGTAGATCTAACTTTCTATAAAATCTATTATAATGACGAGTATTTACGCCATACGTGGAGGAATGTGTTCATGGGGCAAGCTGTAAGCAAACATGAGTTTTA
>JAULBU010047807.1:0-13372 GCA_032358235.1 Odonthalia washingtoniensis | reverse complement strand
ATGAGTAGATTCAGCCTTCCGTGGCAACGGAAACCAGTAAATGTTAGCGTGAATGTTTACTGTCTTCCCAACAATTGGATATAAACAAGAATAAATCCAACGTGTCTGGTAGAAAAAACGGAAATATCCCCAGACCAATCTTCGCATATACCGACAGAAGTTAAAGGCGAATATGACGTGGAACCAGCAGATTCAGATGAGGCGACTGCAATGTGAATTAGAGAGATGGAAGTGCTGAATATAAGTATGCATAATTACTGATGATGCTATGATTGCGATTTTGAGACCATTACTGACACACAAGAAGATACTAAGGGTTAGAATCTACAAGATAATTTGCATCTCATTCTAACATACCCTCCTTACAACATCAGATATATCAACAAGTATCAAAATTCAGATCACGGTCAGTTCACGGAACAAGACATGGTTTTGACACCTGGAAGGCAAGCCCATATATTTCATTCGAAAATGCAATTTTCTTACTCTGTTCAACATATTAAGTTGAAGAAGGAATTCATCCCATTGGAAAACCCCGAACATGATTAAATTGGAAATGGATACAAAACTGAAATACGTTTGTGAGGTGTGGAGGAAACACAGCTCCATTACAATAAGACAAGGGGTTACTATGCAGAGCAAATAACACCCCGTCTCACGCATCTCTACATTGTTGAACTTGCAGTCCAATTCTGAAAGAATGGTATGGTATGGGATCACGATTTGAAAATGATAAATTACAGCCGTTCTGGGTCCATTACTTCTGATCATACCGGAACATGTGATGAAATGAATAACATCCCCAGGGTCCGTATCAACGAAAATGTATTCCTTCCATTTCAGACTAAAGCTTCTGGTCTAAGATGAATGCTCCAACCAGAGCAAAAATCAAGACAGTAGATGATGGATATTATCCTGACATTTACCCATCAAGGTCGGTTGGTTGTGTATCCATGCGCCGGTGCATTTTCTGTCGCAATTACATCTATGCTTCTTCCAAAACGTAGAAAATGTGTAGGTGGTGATATGAATTATAACTGTTAGCAATGCTGCTGGACAGAACTGGTCGAGTTTTTCCCTCATCAGTTACTCAACGATAAATCCGACATTGAGGAAGCGGATGAACTACTTTCAGCACAAGAATATTTGATGGAGTTGGATGCCATTTATATGAAGAAAATAAGGGTTGTATGGGATATTCTTTCTGTACTTCTCACAGTTCAGACTTTTGTAAGCACGTTCGTTACTTCATTTTACAAGTCCTTGATGATGCATATTTGTACAACAACGGTATTCCCATGCCGTGAGACAAGTGGAAAATATCATGAAAGCGATCCCTTGATGGAATAACTACAAATATGTTGCTTGCAATGGAAGCACGGGCACTAGTTTTTCCCTGAAACTATCCACAATACAACATGGTAAAGATGGTCTGGGGGGTTTCGCAAAAAAGATAATTGATGAAGGTTTCCTCATTGGTCATTACTATGGAACAATGTTTTACTTAAATATCAGTGGAAGTCAATCAATTACAAAAACGTATGAGGTGGGTTTACTTTTTAGGTATGTAGATCACAGGTCCTGAACTATGGTGCCGATTGTTCACATAAATTCATGGAAAGTGATGGATCGAAAAAGAAGTCATAGATTGTAGCTGCCCCTTGCTGCATTACAGGATACATTAATGATTTCCATTATCTCCCTGGAGATAAAGATTCGGCAAACGAAAGATTGAATAATCCAATAACTACAAATTGCGCTCTCCTGCAAAACAGAAAGCGAAGAACTGATGCAGCTGCAACGTCTTACAAAACTTTGGTGATCCGTGCTTGCTTTATGTTCTATTGTAATTGGTCAAGAAATTTCCACCGATTACCGTCCTTATCATGTTCATCACGTTCAATACAACTAGTACTGGCATTGTTACTTTCCCGTCATTTTATCTTCAATTTGTCTCTTATTATGTACACTACATTAAACACTTATCACTGTAACTGCAATGAGTAATTATATAACTTTCCCAATACTACAGTGTGTCTCCAATAAAAGTGATTGATGTGAAGACAGTCGATTAGTGTAAAAAACAAATTTTTCCATTCTATTACAAGTAAAGATTCTACTAAAATCATGTTACAAGTTTACATATTAGTGAAAACGCCATTCTATCACCATTACCTATGATACATATTGGTGATCGATTGAGTGGTTTTCTTGTGAAAATTGGGTATGACCCTTTTCGGGGAACAGAAACACAACCACCAACACGCTGACTGTGAAAACAAAATCTCATAGCACAACCTCCCCAAACATGAAAAGAAAGAAAATAGTTTACCGCCAAACTTTGGAGCATTGAATGAGAGCCAGATTGTCATTTATTGCATCCCGGCCTCCATCAGACGACAAACCATTTCCTATCTTCTCAAACTTGGTGAGGAATGTCGACAAAAAATAAACGGGTGAAAAGAAGGAGGGAAGTAGAAGGAGGGAAGAATTCTGACAATACAGCCACCACAAATAGGAGAAGGTATATAATAGTTTGCCGCCCAATAGGGGTCAGAATGTCATTTATTGCATCCCGTACTTCACCCAACGACAAACCATTTCCTACCTTTCCACATTTGATGAGGAATGTCGACAAAAAATAGATGGGGAAAAAAGAAAGTGGAATTAGAAGGAGAAAAGATTATGACAATACAAACACCCCGAATATGAGAAGATAGATAATATTTTCCGCCCAATGAGGATTAGGCTGTAATTTATTGCATTCATACTTCAACCAAACGACAAACCATTTCCTTCCTTTCCACACTTGGTGAGTAATGTTGACAAAAACGAAATGAGGGAAAACGAAAAGAGAAGTAGAAGGAGGAAAGATTTTGACAATACAAACACCTCAAATATGAGAAGATAGATAATATTCTACCGGTCAATTATGGTCAAGATCTCATTTATTGTATCCCAAGCTCCACCAAACGACAAACCATTTGCTATCTTCTCACACTTGGCGAGGAATGTCGACAAAACATATATGAGGGAAAATGAAGGGGGAACTAGGAGGAAAGAATTCTCACAACACAAACACCCAAAACATGAGAAAATAGATAATATTTTACAGCCTAATGATGTTCAGGATGTCATTTATTGCTTCCTAACCTCCACCAAAAGACAAGCCATTTCCTACCTTCCCACATTTGGTGATAAATGTTGACAAAAATATAAATGGCGAGAAAGGAAATGGGAAAATAAATTTTGAAAAAATGGAGAAAAGGGTAGGGGAAATAAATTCAAGAGGAATGGTGGCAAAAAATCTCTGAAAATAGTCTTCTTCCATCCTCGACAGATGGGAAGAATATTATTTTGATTAATCCCCTGTCACCTGCCAGGTCACAGGTCACAGGGTTTTTGTTGACTACTACGTCCTAACCACTGGTCACATTGTTGACGACATAAATTGGTACATGTACAGGGAAGCTGATTCTCATCACCACCACATAAATTTGTGAACAAATGGTTGGAAATTTTGAAAACTGTCTCACCGTTATAATCACCTTTCAATCTGCCACAGATTTCAATTTAAATAACGGACATGTAACGGACACGGTGTTCTAACTGTCATAGGACTGTGAATGGCACCCGTTTAGCTCGTTAACCTACGCATTCGTCCCGTACACATTTGCATTGTTGGAGGCTTTCCAATAGTTCCCTTTCAAATTTTTCAATATTTGGAGGTCATAGACGCACTCTGTTACTAATTTTTTCATTAAGTAATTTAAAAAATTTATCAGCAATGTCCAAAATTGCAGCTCTCACAATATTTTACGAAAAATGTTCTTACCTGTACGGAACTACATACAGTGAATGCCAGCCCTTCATTAAATTTCCAATTTTTGGGCAATATGAATGTACTGCGAAAATTCTACGACGTTTCAATGACCGGCCTGGGATTGCACCAATGCGGGCGTTCATATCGGTAAAATAATGAATGGTTCCGTGGGCCATCTGTACTCATCCACCTCTTGAATGTAGGCATTCATTAACTGAAACACAGGTCGACATGGTAGGAAGGGAAGTCAATGTTATTGAAAGAAGTGATTATTGATCAGAATAGAACATGTTTATTTTTTTGTACACTAAAATTCGGTTACTACATCCGATTTAGTTTTCTTTCGAAAATAAACTAAGAAATTCATTTTTCATTGATCTTCCAATTATTCTGTGAAAATCACAGATATTCTGTGAATAGATTTTCAAATTATTTCTGTGCAGTGCTTTGATATATTCTTTTACTTTATTTAATATAGAACACACGTCTATTCAAAACCCTACCTAGGTTGAAACAGTAATGTTATATGGTACGATGGGAATAAATTAAATGTAGCACTGCTAAAATACCATCCAAGTACCAATCCCTCATGTCTCTAATGGTAATTCCTGTAACGCATTCTTCTGAAAGTTCAGTACGAAGTTGTAGGTGGAGATTCATCACCACCATAATCTCTACCACCATATACATTGTGCTATTAATCACGAATTTTAATTTCGATACTGTCATCTACCTTGCCTCCAAATAGCCGTTCTTTTAAGTGGGAAGACACTGATGGAGCTGCTTTTGATAGCTAGAATTTGTATTGTTCAAAAGTACTATTTTCTTCATCACCCATGATGTCAAACTGATTTTTACCGGAGCCATATCATTATCTAAATTACTATCATCCATGTCGCGTTCCAAGGTGGGAAGTCATTTTGGACTAATGAGGGTGGCTTTTGTTGCTTCAATTCAATTTTGAAAGTATGTGGATGATGTAAATGTTGTAGATCGCGTTAGAGATTTATGCTATCCACGCCAAGTTGGAAAAGATGTATCTGTTGAATATGGTGGGTCTAGTAGTGGAGGTTGAACGGATCAGCGATATTGATAGAGAGTGTTTTGAAAGTTGTATGTGTTAGAAAGACCTGTAGCGGATTCCCATAGATGTGAGGTGATAAGATTGTCATTTTATTTAGATGGTGGGCGATCGAGGTGAAGTAGGAATTCTGATGAGGGATCGTGTATTTAGTGAATATTTTTAACGTCTGTTAGCAGAGCAGTTGGAGTATTTGGATCATTGAAGTATCAGTTAGTGAGCATGAACGCACCCTGCGGTATAATACCTAGAAATTCATTCTAATAATCTGAGGCGTATGGGATGTTGTCATTTACGGAGATGATAGGGTTGATATACAGCGATTCTTTGGAAACTTGTATCAGGATTATTGATTTATCCTCATTTAGACTGCAATGTTGACAGCATCGTAGAAAACTCTGGTACTTTTTTATCATTTGGCGTGTTGCATGTATGTTATTATCGTCTAGTTCAGAGTCCGTGTTTTTATTTTTTGTTATATAATTCTCATTACTATTATTATTATTATTCTTATTCTTATTCTTATTATATATTTATTATTCATACCAATTGCTCGTGTATGAGTTACGAATCCGGATTATCTGTTTATACCCAAGACACAAGCTGTTCACTAGTGATAGAACAATCTGTCACTTGTTCAGTGTAAGCTAAATTTACGAATGGTGTCAGAGCGTAAGTACAGAGTAGATTAATCGAATACAGATGAAGCGGATAATTATCAACGCAAAGTAGCAATGTGAGAGGAATAAGTAGGACGAGAAAAAGACGAAGCGATACATGTCGTTTTTACCAGTACTAACGAGAGGGTGATCCTCCAACAAAGTACCAGTACAGAGTTATGACTAATTAAACTACTTGAAAGGATAATTTTATTACACTGGTTACTGTAAATAATGTGAGTCACATTAAATTTTAAGCCCTGTCTTGCGGACAGTACAACAGAATTAATGTACCTAACATTGCTTTTTGTATGGAACCTTTGTTGTAATTCACATTATTAATTTCTGCCAAAGTTAATGTGAATTGAAAAATGGAAAAATCTCTTTCTTACTCCACTATACCTGATACAGTTGCAACAACAGGCTCTCCATCAAAACGATTCCTGCGCTTTGCCACAATTTCCAGAAGATTTCGGAAAAGATGGCAAACCTCCCATACATTGTGGATATTTTTTGCAAGACCACATCGAATCATCGCTTTGCGTGCGTACTGCAATCCATCCTTGTCACGTTGCTTGTTGACGTCCAAAATAGATTCTGCCGCGAGCATTAAAAAAGAATATTTTCCCTGGGTTGATTAGCTTTCCTGAAGATTCTAACCAACAGTCTTCCATCACTTCTTTCATCTTAAACCGTTCCCAACCTGCTGACAAAGCAGATTTTATTTTTTGATAATGAAATAATCACAAGGCTGAACCAAATGCCTTTCATTCTTGTGTAAATAGTGGATGTCGGTCTTTATAGAGCCCGCTGCGGACTGCATTGAAAAAGTTTCGTTGTGCCCCGTACAATTGTCAATATACAAGATTCACTCCCTTTTGCATGGTAGAGACTGAATAACTATTTCTTTCTTTAGCCATTGTTCCATAATTTCCAGGTCCATCCATCCCTAAGGTTCTGTCCTGTAATTCATACCAGGAACATTATTGGGAACACCCCTTATTGGGTAATGGAGATCTTTGTTTTTAAAAATCATGATTAGGGTAATGGAGATCTTTGTTTTCAAAAATCATAATTTAGGCTTCATCCGTCCATTCCGCCTACCATAAATCATTATATCCATTGTCATCCCTTCTCCTCCAGACACAACGCCTGCCCATTTGACCTCTTCGTCCCCTTTACACCCAAGGCCCTTTCCATGGTCCTTGTTAATTAAAAAGTGAGTCTTATCTGCGTTCTCAACATCATCTTCATTCAACTTTCTCTCGTAGAATTGAAGACAGAGTTGACTAAGATGAGAAACAACTTCCCGGTTTATAAATTCTTCCTTCTGTGTACTGACTTTCCGTTTTCCAGTCAATGAACGGTTTACAATTTGAAACCGCTCACAAAATCTTTGAATCCAGCGCATAGTCAACTTTTGATAAATGAGCATCATACAGCCAGGGTGTATAGTACTTACACTGTAAGCTGTATTTTCGGAGTTTCCAATTAACATGAGAGCCGCGGAGCACAATACGGAATAATTAAACTTCAGACCAACAGGTTTCAGGCGATCAAACTCCGAAACAAGGTCTTTCTACAATGCATTAATCCATGGCGTAGATCGGCGCCCACTTCCAGATCTCTCTTTCATATATATGCTCTTTGAACCTCCACGACCCACTCTTGTGAACGAAGAAGTTGTTCCTATAACATTACAAAGGCCTCGTTTTTGATGTAAGATTCCTTTTCTCTTCAAAGACACATCGCTTTGATGGTATCAGCCTGTCTAGAATTACAGGAAAATTGTGGAAAATGTGTAACACTTCGATGAAATATGTTTCTCTCTCTCTTTCTCGTTCGCTTCAATGGAAATCATCCACTTTACAATGTTTTTTTCTGCGATCTTGTTAAAACTTGATGAAGTGATCGTGGTGATACAATTTCTATTTCATTGGTCTCCGTTTCGTGATCTTGAATTTGTGGTTGATCCACATCCTGTAAAAGTACAGAGTGTGAATTGGCGCCGTCTCGTTGTCGGGACGCTGTTCTGGCAAGAGAAGCAACAATTGGAGAGGCGCTCAATTTCATAGTTTGAAAGTCATTAGTTTGTTGTGAAAATATGAAAAAGGGATACTTTTGGTAAAGGATAGGGACATGAGAAAACATTTTTTATGGAAACGACAACGTCGGCGGCCGTCAAAAATTATAGTCCTCACAACTTACAAATCTCCACCCGTATATGTTTTAAGATTCAACTCGAATATTTTAGGATTGACGCTGTCATGAATACTAGAGTAGAAAATATTGTATATAGTTCACATTAAATTAAAACCGAACCTTCTTTGCTTGAACGTTGATTAATTTGATTCACATCAGATCAGAGCCTATCAAAAATAAATAATTTAAAAAACAATTTAAATAAATGTCGAAAATAATTTATTTTTCATTATATTTCAAAAAACTAATTTTTTGAGAAAAAATAGATAAAAAAATTATTTTTTTGTTATATTTTCGACATTTTTTATTATTTCTGAATAATTTTCTGAGATGAAAGTTAGACAATTAATTAAATTGTAATTATTCAACATAATTCACATTTATTTCAATTACCTGTACTTTAAATTTCATGTCTGTACAATAACATTTACAGTACTATTATGAACAGCAAAGATTACAGCTGCGAGTATAATTCACCGCCGTCCGCTAGTACCTTGAACCCATTCAATTGAACAGTTCAATTTGAACTTCAACTGAATTGTCCAAGGGAGAAGCGGACGGCGGTCACTGGGGAAGTGCGCCAGTAAGCAAAGAAATAAAACGTAGACTCTACGTCGTAAACATCCATTAATCGGCGCTTGGTTCCAACATTTTAACAAAATTATCTGCCGATCTAGGCCGTCTGCCTCCTCAACATTTCACCGCCGATAGGAAAGGCACTCGCCGTCCTCTTTTTTAATTCTAGCTTCAGAAAAATGGAAGTAAATGGAAGTGCAATGAGTGTAATGATGTTGTAGTCAATACCGGATCTGTATATCAAAACTTATCCACTCACATACAGAATCTTCAAAACGCTGTGGTCAAACGGCGATACAATCCATCAAAAACTCAGTCGAAACGGATCTTTAATCATTTATGTCACCCATCGAAAACAATTTCTGCCAATGCATGGCTTTAATGTGATATTCTTTCCCTTCAACCTTTCTCTTTCGGGAACAACAATATATTTAGACGCCATTTCAAGCATCAACTATGCTTAATTACACTGATGACTTATACTGGAAAACTAACTGTAATTGTTGAGAAAAAAGTGAAAACCATATTACCCAGCACGTTTTGCGTTGTTTTCAAAGGATGGAGTACGGGAGACACCCATTACGTTACAATATTTGCAACGTTTCCGGATTCTAATAATTTAGGATTTGAACAAGTATTGTTAGGAATTTCACCTATGGAGAATGAAGAAACACAAGATGCTGTTGAACATTATGAATTTTTGTAATTTGTACTATCTGTATACGACAAATCATTCGACAATATTGCAGTCATGGTAGGTCACATTGCCAATGTGAACAAGGCATTTGCCCAAAATGTTGGTTGCTATTTTATAGGATGTCACAGTCATCGATATAACTTGGGTGTTAAGTAAATACTGTCAGAATTTAGTAATGAAGTTTAAGGTACATTCGCTGATGCGAAAGTTGTGTTATCAAATTTCTGCAGCTAAACTGAGACGTTTTACATATTTGAAGGCAAAATATCAAGTGACACTCGTTGGAGCTCAACTTTTCTTATGCTGAAGATATACATGGAGATTAAATAATTCATCCTAAATTTGGATATAAAAGAACTAGATGAATTTATTATTACAAATGATGAGGAAATGATAATTGAACCATTATTAAAAAATATTAGAAGACCTTGATTCTGTGACTTTTGTCCTTCAATCCGAATCAACAACTATATCTGATGCACGAGCTTTACCCGACGCAATTCAACAAAAGTTCCCAATGTTAGAATCAAAGATTGGCTGTAGGTCTCCAATTGTAAAACACCCCTCATTTGAAGCGGCTGTGAGGAAAGTACAACAAAACACTGAGGGTGCTTTGACGCTTGCTGAACGACAAACATTGAAAAAGTTAAAAAAAGAAAGTCCTACGCGAGCTACATATCAAGATGATGATGAAGTACAAATTTTATCTTTCGCTCAACGGAGTGTTGAAACGAATCAAAACATCGAATTGTAAGGAAGAGTCCAAGTACTTGGACCTTCGATTTATTTTAGCTACGTCAAACATTTGTGAGCGTTTATTTTCAGTTGCTGTTCATGCTCTCAATGATCGCCGTAAGGGATTATTGCCAACAAATTTTGAAGCCCAAATGTTTCTCCATGTGAACGACCATCTTTGAGGTATCGCTGAAGTACATGACATGCTTGAAAATACCTCTTGCAAAGATTAAATACATATGCTCCGTTGGAATTCGTGGAACAGCAAGGGATTTTCTATTTTTGATGCTGTATATCGATGCTCACAGTATAAACTTACAGATTTAGTTGACTGATATCCTCTCAACTAGTGGTGTCTATGTTCAGGATTATTAGAAAAAAAACGTTTTAGTCAAATAATATCGGGAATAAGTTTTCGCGGAAATAAGTAAATAAATGTTTTATTTTTTATTTAAAGAACGCCAAAATAATTTTAAGCATTAACAAAAAAATATTGAAAAGATATAGTTTTTTTTGATAGGCTCTGATTCACATTAATTCCGTATTCACATTGATAATGTGATCACATTATTTGCAGTAACCAATGTAGTATGATGATGATTATCAAAGTGTAGAGAAGATATCTTGGTGCGGATGACAATATTTTAAAGGAAAAGAATGTCATCGCCGAATTATGTCAGCAATTCGGAGAATAATAATAATTCAAAGTACTGTAATACATTTTGGGAGTTGGATCGTGTACGATTTGAATATTGTACTGTGGAATGCAAATGGGTCCGCAGTTAGTGTGGACTATGTTGTATAATCATTTAAGAATTGCCAGGTTTTTCAGAAGGTGGAAGAAATATCTATGCGATTGCCAGCAATGAAATAATTGATATATTCCGGAAATTGTACATCCTTTCATATTGCAGTCAGTGTCCTATAACACGAATAATGGCCATGACAACACAGTTATACAGCTAAGGACATGTTTACCGGTCACCCTATCCGAAAAAAATAAACGACCATCATTACCAAAATCTTGAAACGTGTTGTATATTCATTCGCTTATCTGAAACTATAATCAAATTCCTATTTCCAGTCGTATTTCGTTTTCGTGGATGTTCGTGGAACATTACCGGATTGATGATTTGAACTGTTGGAGGGAAACATGTTTCTAAACGCAAAATAATGTCTCATCTTCACGAAAGCAACGACGACGACGATGATGACAATACGGACATTTTAATACTCATCAATGTTTGGATAATCCCAGGGTTTCATCGAGACCTACGAAAAGCGATTGGATCTACAGTTCGAGACAGACTTTTCGAACAAAGAACGCAACTTTACTTCTGGTAAAGAAAAAATCGATAGATTTTACTTCAACGAACACTGCGTATATTCTGAACGAGACTTCGAACGTCGATTTCGATTTTCTCGGTCAGTATTCGATCGAATAGAATTGGCCATAACTGGAAAAGGACAATTATGATTTTTGAAAGACGGAAAAGGTAAAAGTGGCATTCATCCCCGAACGGAAATTATTGTAACGGTGAGGATTTTAGCGTATGGAATGGGATTTGACCAAGTTGATAAACTCTGTGAAGTATCAACATGAAATGCGCGAAATATATTTATGGATTCTGTCAAACTGATATCCAAAGAGTTTCGGAATGAGTACTTACGAAAACCTACAGAAGATGACTTACGTATAATATTAGCAATTAACACTGAACGTGGTTTCCCAGGTTGTATTGGATCGTTGGACGTTCTGCATTAGGAGTTGAAAAACTGCCCAGTGGCATGGGCAAGGCAATTAAAGGGAAAGTAAAAGAAACCGAAAGTAGGACTAGAAGCAATAGCGGATGGGGAGGTTTGGATTTGGGGATGCAACTATGGGAACCTAAGTTGTATGAATGATATAAATATTCTTGATTCATCAGTATTAGAAAAAACATTCTGGAAGGAACGATGATACCGGGATTTGAGTATACTGTAAATGGTAATGTACAAAAATTGTGCTACTATCTAGTTGATAGAATATATCCTAGGTGGGAAATATTCTTAAATACCATCGCTGAAGTGTAGTCAGAAAAGGATAGGGTATTTTCAATGGCACAGGAAGCATTAAGGAAGGACGTTGAGAGAACTTTTGGAGTGCTTATATCTAGATGGAAAATACTGAGAAACCCGTGCAGATTCGGCCATAAGGATGCTATAAACAATACTATGAAGACTTCAATTATATTACACAACATGATAGTTGAAGTCCGTCGTGATGGATATGAAAGTGAGCTTTGGACAAAGGCTCAGGATTCAATTGAAAAAGGCATGTACATAGATAGAAATGGGGATCAAAAAGTTTTTGATTGGAAAACCAGTGAACAGTTCGATGGTAGGGCAGGAACGGCTATTTCGGATGGTGCGTGGTCAATGAAAGTGTTGGAAAACGAGGAATTTATAACAGATGAGGTGGGTCACTATTCCCTGAAATACGACTTGATAGAACACTTATGGAATGCTAGCGGGCGTCGTGGCATTGAATTATAAAATGAGAAAAAAAAATGTTTGCCAATTTAGTAATTGAAAAAACTTTTTTGTTTGGAAGTACATCAGAAATAGAAAGAAAATTCAAGGAGGGTAGTGGTTTTGCAAAACGATTATCGATGTTTAATTGAGGAATAAAATCAAATTAAATGGAGGGTTTGAAGAAAGTGCAATAAAAACGATTTTCTTCACAGTTTGGCGAGGTTTTTGGTGAAATGGAAGACGGATGGTGAATTGTTAGCTCTTCTATAGATGGTGTAATTTGTTCCCGAAGACGCTTTAAATGACTTCTGCGGACCAATTTCATGAATTTCTTCCGGTCTTTTCGTTCTTCTTCCGGTTAAAATTCTTCTCTTGCAAATGTCAACAAAGCATTCTTTTCAGCCATTATCTCCGTTCTTTTGGGCAAAGATTCAGCAATACTGGTGGCATTTTTGAGAGCAATTTCAATGTTTTACTGTCCTTAAGATCCCTTTTTGCCTTCTTCCTTCCAGGATGACCACCTCTCCGCCCAGTTTCATCGCAATTTTTACCCAAGGTTGTATTAATGGCACAGCTTTGATTTGAATATATTTCAGGATCACTCAACGTTGTATCTGAGGTTACAGACACAATATTTGAGCTGCCTGCATCGCACTTAAAGTTCTAAGGAAAAAGTTCTTTCAAATCTTCTTTAAATTTTGGGTTTTTGATAGTGACTTGTACGCCAAATGATTATTACATTAACCATGAGGGAGGTTTTTTGCATCGTAGGACATAGTTTCCCTTTTCCAAGACTCTTTGCTATTTCCAAAGAAATAATTTGGTCAATTGACACCCCAGTTGGTGTGCAAGTAGAAATAAAACGAAGGAAACTTCTAAATTTCTGACAACGTCGTTCATCTTGCTTCTACATGACTTAGAAGCCCTTGCTCCATATTGTTTTTCGGATGCTGAATCTGGAGCCATTGATGGGAATTTTAAAAACATGCTTTCATTGAACCAAGATATTGTCCGATCAATTCTTAGGATTGGGTCCTTTGTTGTTGATATCCATGCTCTTGATAGGTGCCCAATCTCCTCCGCTG
>JAULBU010047806.1:0-32990 GCA_032358235.1 Odonthalia washingtoniensis | reverse complement strand
CACCACGATGATGGGACAGAAAAACGACTGAAGAATTTCCAACTTTAACTGCACTTGTCAACCTATTTCGGTGATTGTTTTATGCGTAGCGATCCATTTTACATCGTCAAATGGATGGAAAAAATCAGCGTCAAATAACTGGAGATGTTCGCCATGAAACATCATGTCAACAAGAGCAACAATAAATTTAAACGTTTCCTATAGAGCAACTAACAGAAAGTAATCAACCTCAAGTTCCAACCGAAATAATGAAACAACAATTCAACCTGATGTTGTTGAGGTTTGTAAAAATGAAAGTTTCAGAGTCATACAATTAGCGAAGAAACGAAAAAGGAATTGCCTGACTTTTTCAACAGTTCAGATGGTCTTTTACTGCGTATTACCGTTCAAAGCCATACGATAGTACAGGTTATATATGCCTACTGCGCTCTATGTGGCCCTCATAAAAACGAAGTTGATGGAGTAACTCCGTGGCATAGAAAGCGTACTCCATTTTCATGTTGTCTATGTTCCACAAGTTTGTGTGTGAAAACTTATGCTGGGATTCGGAAGAGTTGCTGGGCCTTATGGCATATCACTCATGAATTGGGGCTTCGACAAACTCGAGTTCTGCCTCGATCAAGTAATGATGATGAACATGAACGTAAAGGAGAATTGGAAGTACATGGGGACCCTTCATCAAATGACACCGACAGTGATGACGAATCGGGAAATTTTCCCGGGTATTACGCAGAGCTCGCCTTCGCTGAATGATTATCTGAATGTTTTGGCCCTTATTTTAAATACAAAAATAAATAAAAAATTTACTGTTGTGACCCATATATGGATCCTAACTCGTTTTGATCACCACTGATTTATCCATATTGCCTTGATTTCCTAAGCTTGTCACGTCGTACACAAATGTCATATAAAACTGTTGCTTGGCAAACATGTAGTGCAACTCTTACTTCAGAAGTATGTCCCTTCAAAATATAAAAAACAATTTTTGACGAACTAGTGGACCCACCAATATTATGTTCCATATATGGAACATTAAAACCAGGCATTAGGGATATGAAATAACGAAAAAAAATTTTTTTTCTAGTAGACTCCCTTCAAAAGCAACACCACGATTCTTGGGACTAAATTTGTTAAGATTGTGTGAGTGTTGTAATTTTATTGTTGTTTTGTTCTATCGCTTCTGATTTGTTCGGTAAGAGGCACTGTAGTGAAATTCTGCACCACACGTGGGGTGATTAATGGTGCTATGAATATGACTTTCCAAGCTCATATTACGTGCACATATATTTTATCTTCCCGTTTACGCTAAGATAAAAAAATTCGTTTTTAAAATGATATTCAGCTAGACTCAAGTTTCCAAGACTTGAAGCTATTCAATTTGACGTCCGCCCAAAGAACTGACTATCCATGTACCCTATTTAATGTCTTTATTGTATTATCGTATCGATATTATGCATCTGCTACTATAGCAGCTAGTTAGTTATGATATCTAAGAAAATAGAGAGGTACAGACTTATGCTCAGTACCGTTCCACATCGTTCTGCACACGCTTCACATTTCTCTTGATCTATCTATACGAATTATTCGAAGTTATGGGCCGAGACCCGCAACATAATAATCTGCCCAGTCGCCTGAGGTTTTCCTGGGGTACGAAGAATGCGAATTGGACGGATGGAAAAGGCGACGAAGAAGCATATTAAAAGTCCGTCAAACTTCAGCAGGCTTATAACAATGCACTACCAGGCAGAAACAGTAACAAGATCCCGGTCCAGCTCAGAGCTATCTGCTGAAGATCCCAACTGTTCGGTCGAGCGAAAGATCTACGCTCGGGTATGGATGATGAAGACGTACTTAAGTCAGAGGGAGTCAAGCGCATCGCCGATCACATCCATCATCGAGATGAAATCTTAGTAATAAGTCAAGAATTTAGAGCTTTTAATTTGCTCCTTAGCACTCCTCGAAGCAGCCAAGAACAAATGAAGAACTTCGAATCGAGGTTCAGTGCCCAGGTTGCGAAGTTTACCTCTATATCACTAATCGACCAGAATGAATAACGGCACTAATGCTACTATCCAACTCGGGTACCGACGAAAATCAGCGCATCTAAGAAATGGCAGTAGCAGCTCCGTCCGACCTGTCCCTAAACAATCAGTGAAAGAACGACGAGTTACTGGGGACCATGACGCACCAGTCTGTGGCCTCAATAGTACGGCATTGCGACCAGAGGATTGAAGCAGACTTGCCTGAACATTCTTCGATGGCCAGCACTGCAAGTACATCTGGCAATAATAGCTACTATAGAGGAAACAATGGCGGAAAGGACGCACCTCAAACGCTGATTACGAATTCCTTATTATGAAACACCCTTGCACAGAATGCAGAAAGTATGGCCACTGGAGAAGAATACACGAAGGAGACGGATCGCTACCTGCGCATATAAAGTCAATGGATAGAACTAAACAGAACACGAGAAATTAATCGAGTAATAAAAATAAGACTGTATCATTTAACATGGTGACGATGATGGGCTCATCAGCCTCACCATCTGAAATTCTGTGATAGGACGGCTTGTAGACGATGGAGCACCCTACTCAGCAATTGGTATGACTGAATTTAACGTCCTGGCAAACCAACTCGGTCTCTACATGCACTGGAAGATCGAGCCGATTCGCACAGCTTTAGGGAGACGCACACACTGGCAGTATGAGACAGGAGATCATGCAAGCGCCACGTGACTGATACTTGGCTCTATAGTGCTCACAGAAAAATCCGATGGCAGCCGCTTGGTAGAAATAGCGCACCTGGTCTTGGAAGGATCTACTCAATGGGTAATAGGTCTAAACGTTACGAGGAAGATCAACCTAGAACACTTTCTCCGAAATGCAATATCGTTTAACGTTGATGATCAAGCGGACTGCATATCGATCATAAAAAGCTATATATAAAAGGACAAATTTATGATATCAAAAGAACGAGAAAAGGACTCTTTAACTTGCTTGAGAAAGAAGCTGCTTGAAAAAAATCCTGGTCAGAAGTCAAGACAATCATAGAAAAGGTCCACTAAAACATCTGTGGACACGCGCCAACCGCACAGATCTAAAAATTCTACTTGAAAAAATGATCTACGGAATGACTCAGTTGAAAATACGTTCATCAGTTAATTGAAGGATGCGCAGCTTGCCACTCATCGGCTCCAATACAGTCCAGCAGAAAGGTTTTTATAATCTCGCTAAGAAGAGAACTTAATTAAATTGTATGCGTCGACCATTTCTACTAGATGAGATTCGGCTGATGCTCTGCATGGACCTAGTGTCTCTCTTCTCGACAGTATATGCAGTAGGTGAGGAAACAACGACTGAGGTGATCATTTGACTCGAGGATTCATGGGTCGCGCACTTCGTATATCCAGATTCAAACCATGGTGACAAAGTGTTCAAAACAAAATCATTCAAAGCATACATGGATGAGACAGAAATCTGGTTTAGACCAGTTTCCGCAGATAGACAAAGTGAGAACACGATAGAATCTAAGCAAAATGTCATTCAAGCCATCTATTTACGCCTAGAAGAAAATGCTGGAGACAACCATAATAGCATACTGACGTGGAAATTTCGTGCGAAGACAATTGATGAATTTGGAACGAAATTCCTGTACACGGCCCGTTGTGTCCTCCGTGGTGACTCGCAACAGCCTAACGACGACTTTGACCCTGACAGCCGGTATGCACCTGTAGCAACCGACGATACCCTTCTATTGTTCCTCTTTGTTGTAGCTGCGGAACATGTCATCAATAAAGGAGTTGATGTCACCAACACGTACCTTAACACTCAAATAAACGTCCCCGTCCTCATGCAAAAAAACCGATGAACTCAACCTAAAAACTCTCTAAATCCGATGGTTAATGTGTTCAAGAGAGGTATTTATACAGAACCCGTCAATCCAGAATGCTATGGAGCTCGATCATCGATAATGAACTAAAACTGTGGTCCCCAATTCCTTCGGCATTCGTCAAGCATCTCTATTTCCTCAACAAAAAGGTGACTAATTCATCATAGTACTCCTCGTGGTGGATGACATGGCGTTTGCATTCAACATGTCACACATTTAAGAATTGTTCAAAGCAACTCTAAGAAAGACATTTGACGTGAAGTTGTACGGAGAAATGAAATATTTCAACGGCTAGTCGCTCAGTCGGAGCCCTCTTGGAATCAAGGTATATCAACGACAATATTCTCAACGTCCTCTTATGCGCTTCGGGCTCGATATCTGTAACGTTGTTCTTACACCTATATCTAGTAATGTGGATTTGAGAGCTCCTGATACAATAGAACAACTACTTACACTGTGTCAACATCGCCAATTACGTTCAATGATGGGAGTGATATCTTATATTTCCGTGTCTATATTTCCTTCCGGTAACGACTACTCACGATAATTACTGCTTTATTAGCAACTGTCTCCAACTTGCCCCGATTGTACACTTGTGAATATATTTCTTACACTGGAACTGTATGTGAAACTTACATTCAGATACTCTCTCCCCGTAACCAATACCCACACTAGTCACTGCTTTATTTGAAACTTGCTTACCCTTGCTCGATATGTATAAGTGTGGACATTTTGCTTATATTGGAAGCTTCTTCCGACCAGGATCTTCTGTCTCTGTATCCACTTTCGACGTTCTTCTCCCATATAAGAACGCCGTCCGCAACAATCTCTTCTGAATTTCCTTGCTTTCTTTCTTTACTTCATACTACAATAGTAAATCAACAGTTTATATTTTTACCGACCCAGATGTTGTCACCAGTCAAGAAGTCACCAAAGTAGTATTGTTCCGACTTCGTGCACGCCATTTTCCACTAGATAATTCTTTCGTACACTCCAGTTTCTTCATCCGTCTACCAATCGCTTCCCCTGCTCTACTGTCCACATTTTGCTCATTAACCCCTCTCATCTTTTACCTTGAATCGAGCATTGCCTTCTTACCACTATTGTAGTACCTACTAAACAACCCACGGGCACTCTACAGTACGTCCACACTAAATCCACAAGCATATACGTGGGTGTATACAGTCACCAGACGCTAGTTTCCATCATCTTGTACACGACCGTTCGAACTTCACCGTATCATTTGACAATCTGGATTCTGATGCGTGGTGCCGAACTAAAACTTTTCAAAAAACATAACGATATAAATAAAGATCAATCAATAAATCAATCAAAATAAGGTTACTAACACAATATTTCACTCATACACACACACTTCTGTGTTTACGGAACTGAATTCCTACATTGAAGAGGTGTAGTTTTGGGGTGGATTTGACATCTACTAGGCCATACAAATTTTGGGGGGCCCTGTAGATTACATACAGAAAACTACAGTGTTTACATGGTTACGGATGGTAACTGAAGGGAACATTTACAAAATTTGAAGATAAAATGTATGGGGCATTGGCTTTGGCATACAGATAATGTATGTCCTAATGTATGAGGTATAGAAATTTACTTGCGAAAGGCGAAGAATATATGGATGAAAGAATCTGGACCAAAATTCATTGTTCGAAAAATTTCATCAATGTATCATTGAAATTTTCTTTCATACACAGGAAATTTTTGTCTATGTAATCTAGGCTCGTAACTACACATTGTGTATGGGACATTTTATGAATGTTTCATATAATACTGAATACTGCAAAAATTGTAGTTGGTAATGTAAGCCACATTGACTTTTTCATTCATATGTTGAATGTTTGAGTGTATGTAAACTGCATTCATGCATTCATGTGCCGTATGCAATCTTCAATGGTTCATCCATTTATCATTCATTTCATAAATGTGGAAGGGAATGGTTATTGCGATTTCAGATGTATATATCTGTTATATGTAGGAATGATATGACGACATATGGGAATTATATATAGAATAATAGAAATATACATTGCAATGAATGTATACCAATTATGGTATACACGATATTAATTTTTTTATGTTTGTGATATCATGAGATAACAAATCGAACAATTTGATAAAAATAAGAGAAAAGCCCAATAACAAAGAAATGTAATAATAAAAAACATGATAGAGATGGAGCTATGACAAATTGTATGGAACAGGGAAAAGTGAAAAGAAGTAAAAACTATGTGGTAATAGAAGAAGGAAACCACCATAAGCAATGACAAAAAAAAGCATCCAATAAGTATATGTTAAAAATCATGTTATATGAGGTATATACAACGAAATTGTTTGTTCCCATATCCAAACGTTATCTGTGAAGAGATGCACCATATGGATCTGCAGATTTATAAAAATGACATTAAAAAATAAAAAGAGTATAACAAAAGTTAGTAAATAGAATATGAAAAGATCATGAAATGGAAATTAGAATATGAAACCATAAACAGAAGAGGAATTCAAACCAACATATTTACCTGAACCAAGGTAGTTGAAGATGAGAAGTAACCAGTAAACGAAAATCAGAAGAAGAAATGCAGGTAAAGCAAGGTTTACAATTATGAATGGAGTTATACTAAAATGCTTGAATGAATTTAAAAATAATGAATATTTCCCTGTGCTAAAATGTTGACGCATGCAATAAGTTCATCACGATAGGAACTGACATGTACGAGTAGCTGTCAAATTTCCAGAATGAGTGGAATGTCGTCGTATTGGGATCATCTATGCAATTTGATCGCTTGAAGCGATCAACTTGCATAGATGATCCCAACACGATACTATAAGTTGTTGTTCACTTGTTGATGGAAATGTGTGCTGATGGGGGAAAAGAAGGCAATGAAGTTGTATGAACGGCACATAAATTTCTGATTAATTAAAATTTTAATAACTGAAAAAGGCACACAACGGTCATTTCTCGCAATGAATTATGGTAACGGCAGATCTGAAAAATGTTAAGAAATCGAAAAAATACTATTGCCACTTAAACTTCCAATATTATTTTTAAAAAAAATCAAGTAAACGTACGACAGGGAATAATAATAAAATTACACAATCCGAAAACAAAGCAATTAAAAAAATTAAATGACCCTAAAAATTAACTGTGGACGTAAGCGTTCTGTCACATGTATACCATCAACGAAATGGCGTGGTGCCTTCGAAATCTCTGAGAAGACACCACAAGTAATGTGGCTTTAAAAACTAGAAATGGGGTTACAGATGCATGTCATGCAAAAATTGAATACATCATGATTTATTATACTGGCTCTGAAATATAAAAGCAATGTACTGAACATGTTTCAGTCGTTTATGAAATTATTGTGTCCTGTGGTAAATTTTGATAGAGTATAACATATTCACCTATTTAATCAACTCTTGTCGTCATACAACACAGCTATGGATTTGAAAAAGATAATTCAGCAGTAAATTCAACGGAAACATCTCGTATTATCATGAACAGTTCCGATGAACAACAGCATGGATGCTAAAAGCCTGCTGGTAGTAGTGGAACTATAGATCAATGCATATCGCCATTAACGGCAATGGAACATGAAAGGGACAAGAACAAAGCTGGTGTGCTGAGCAAGTCGTTGGCTGTATCTTTAATTATAATAGAATATTGTGTTGGAAGGAAGGAGGGGGAAGAAGGTATTATCATCATCTGAGACGCTCACCTTTACGCGACATTATTCTCAAAGCGAGTAAAATCAGTTGAATAATGTAAATAGACTACGGCTCAAATTGTGAGGAATTGTCGGGAAAGTAAGTGAATGGTTGAATGAAATGTATGAAAGTGGTGGTGTTGAAATTGAACCAATGTTCAACTCAGTTCAATGTTCTCCCTGTTCTTTTCTATTTGTTAGTGTATCATGATATTGAAGAAGAAACATGTTTTATAAAGTTAATTCCGTTCAAGTACTTTGTGAAATGATCACTACTACAGTCAAGTTGTTAGTTATAGTTTCCGCTATTAAAATTTTTACTGCATATTTTGTTGAGAGGATCAAGTTTCTAAAATAGTAGCCTATCTGCAAACTGTTATAGTATGATTTGTAATGAAGAAGGGACAAATTTAGAACTAGAATTATTGTGGCTCACATCATTACCATGATGTTATAGATGATGCAAACACATAGGTCAAACGGGTTTCCACTGTTGTAGTAACCACATGCAGATTATGGACCTGATCGGTGATACTTTCCAAAAACACGGTACGGTAAGCAAAGTGGGTCATAAAATGAGGAGTAGTTGAATTTATTAGGGGCGGCTTTTTTTAAATTCATATTTCTAATAAACTTTTATATCCTGTCTGTATCATATACAGCCTGTGATTTATAGGCTGTATCTCGAATGAAAGAGAATAAGGTACAGAAATCATGAAATTTCCACTCCGTATGGTGATTGTGATCTTGCGGAAAATTAATTAATTGATGTTTTGCTGCAAAACATCGAACTCCAAATGATGTGAAAATTGCATACAGTTTCTACTATAGCCATAGTGTAGTGTAGTTTTTACTGAAAGGTGTACACATCTACTATCCTAGCCATTACATGTTGTTTCAACCTACGTCGGAACTTGTTCCATCATCAAAAGTTGAAGATATTATTTTAGCAGGAATAAAAGTTCATCTTCAAGTTCTTGCGAATAATTTACTGTTCTGAAATCAGTTATGGAGAGTCGCAGTGGTACCAGAAAACGTTCGTAAATATTGTCGGTGTCAAAATTGGGAAATTAGGAACCCCCATCGAAAGCGATGGGAGTGGGAAGTTGCAAATATCACGATGTGGTAGATGAAATCGGTGGGCCTAGTACTAACATGGTTCTTGAAAGGCGCGGTGTTAGTGTAAGTAGAGAAAGAGGTAGAATTCGTGTAGTTCGTGGAAACCGAAGAGGGGGTAATGGTAGAATGAGCCAAAATGGTAGAAAGGAATCTTCAATTATGAGTGGTATTGATGAAGTGAACAATCGCAACACGGAGAATATGAATTACAGAACGGATAGTGATTTGATTGTAAATAATGACGAAAATCGTGGAAACGCTACCGGTGTGGGTGCTGCATTGGACGAATTTTTGTCAGTACAATAGGAAGGAAATTTGAAAGATTTCCGTCCACTGGAAGAAGAAGTTCGGAAACTAACTGCGGGGAATGGAAGACTTTCTTTATTTGTGAATGAGTACGAAGTTTCGGCCAATAGGAAAGCAAGGGAGGTGTTGAGTAAAGTGGTTTCAATCAAGTCTATGCAATATAACTTATGAAATTTGATTTTAGGAATGTTGAAATAGAAGAAATGAAGCAGAGGTTAGAAGTTCTAAATCAAGAACTTGTTCAAAAATTGGAAGATAACAACAAGAGTAGTAAAAAGTATGTAGAGAGGCTGATAAGGCACTTTCTAACGAAATATTTGGGAATTAGACTGGCAGTAGACCTGAGAATGCAAAAATGGGGAATCAAGGAAACTTGTTAATTGGACCTACATATTGACAGAAATGCCAGAAATGGGACGAACAGAGCAGACATTGTACTAGAGAATGGCATTAAATGGTTGAGCGGTTCAATAATTGTACCAACACTAATGACTTTTCTCTGCAGTGGAAACAATATATATGTCCTCTACATCAACAGCGAGAAAGATATTATATGTTCATTGATTAGAGCACAACTTTCATGGAGTGAAAGCGTGAACATATGCTGGACAGATGAAATGAGGAATAAAGTTGTTGAAGAGCTATCAAAAGTTGGTACTTTAGAGAGGAGTTTGAGACAGTTGTTATCTGAATTTTGTAGTGGAAGGAAAATAGCTGCGAAAGACAGATTATTTGACACACTTGGTTATGGATCTTTAATATATCGATTCAATTTGAAAGGATCCGGTGCAACGGAACGCAGGGAGGCGGGAATTTCCGTTGTGATGAGAAAAATAATGAACTCTAATAGAAACGGTTTGTCAGACATGTCATGGTGGCATACTGTG
Organism: Odonthalia washingtoniensis; assembly: GCA_032358235.1. Taxonomy (NCBI): domain Eukaryota; phylum Rhodophyta; class Florideophyceae; order Ceramiales; family Rhodomelaceae; genus Odonthalia; species Odonthalia washingtoniensis. The sequence continues at coordinate 23,065 of JAULBU010047806.1, read as the reverse complement.
GACCTTTCAGATATTCAATTACAGGAAGGCGGCATTTCTTTTCAACGTTTCGATGAGCGACATGAAGACGATGGAGATATTTTGAATCTGTTTAGGAACAAGATTGGTGCTGCGGTATTGCATGATTTCATTTGATGTATCCGGATCAAGAAGAAGGGGACCTTGTGGAAGGAAATGTAATGAGTATTACTCGCTCAGATGCGTGGTTTTGTAGCTATGTCAAAGTTCTTATTGTGAAGGAATATCGTGAAGGGGGTAGTCAGAAAGCAATCAACCAAAATGTTTTCGAAGCATGAAAAACTGGCGATGGAACAGTTAATTATGGAAATGAGAATGTTAGTAGAAGAATGGGTCCCTGAAGAGTTGGAAAAACCGGAATGTGTAGAGGAAGAGGAATACCGTATTTTCAAAAAGATGGAACGTGACCTCACAATAATTGTTACCACGAAAATTCCGAAGAAATATTTCATATATGTACAATCAACCTGGTTTTGACAATACATCGGAGCGCCATGATAAATTATCCATGTATGCTATATCGCAAAAATGGCGTCTGACTGGAAATGTAGTGATAAAATTGGAAAGCAGTAAAATGAAATACCAGCACGAAGTACTTTATTTGAAGATGAAGGAGGTAATGAAGTAAATAGAAATAAGGACGAAGATTTGGAATGACAGAACGTGTAATGTGAAATGAAATAATTTATACGAACATGTTACGTGGGGTAGTTATCTTCGTCATCTTCGTAAGTATCAGAAGGTAGAGAAATAAACGAATTCATTTCCCTGTAAAACAGATTATGATATCGTACCACTCTCCTCTTTCTAAAATATGTTCCACGGAACTTGTGTATGTGCCATGTCTTGTTTAGTCAACCTCATCAGATGTAGACAATCAAAGGCATATGCTGTTCAGAACTTCACTCACATTGTCCAGAGTTTAAGTGAATTCCTTGAATTGTACGAAAGCCAAATTATTCCTGTCTGCAGTACGGTATTGTTTTATATGGAATAGGAGGAGTAACTTTTCTATATCGAAAAGGGGATACTTACGTCACCCCCCTTTTATAAGGACGAATAAATTCCTTTTCTCCTTGCCCGTATCCCAAACTGTGTTGTAGAAAATATGCGAATCCTTTGACGGTAATGTGACGTAGGAGGTCTGTTATTTACAATATTTCTAGAACTGTCATACTGTTGCAAAGTTGGAAGGTGTCCGCCAGCTATGTACCCTGACTTAACAAATGTGATAGAAATTTTGGAGTTTGTAAGCAACAGATAGTAGTTTCGAAAGTAAGTCTGAAAGAGATCCGTGTATACTATCAGACTGGTACGTGAAATATTTTTCAATATTGGAGTAATAATTTTCGTTGTAGATTCGTTACACAGTCCCAATTTTGATTTGTGACAACAACGTGTTGTAACGAAACATAGGTACCGTCCTGTACCAAATATGGTGATAAATATGTTTTACCTCTAGTTGTAATAGTCATCTCTGTCGAATGAGGAACATTAATCTGGATACAAATTTGTTTTAGAAACGCAGCATGTGTTGAACTCCGACGTATATTTTAAATTGCTGGTCCCATATTTTTCACTGTTTCATCCATTCTTGTTGCCATCATTTTGTAAGTAGACCGATATGACTGTTGGAAGCATATATTTAAGTGCTCATAAGGAGATGAATCAGCAATATTAGACTTCCAAACATACAGAGGTCTTGTACGACGTGGTATTGTAAATGGAACTTCAATGTATGGAATCCTGTATCGCAATATTTCTGAAATGTTTCTATGCATTGCAATTTGATAATAGTGATCCCACTCCCGATGTCAGGTATCGATTCCTGTGACCTTCCGAGAGAGTTATTGTCGTATAGAAAATCTTGCCTTAATGTTGTGTATTTTTTCCAAATGTTTGCTCAAGGAGAATCATCCAGGTAACCAATAAATCTATCGATATATCCTGCCACTAACAGGAAAACCATATATCCAAGCATTTGTAATTTTTCCCACCAAAATTCCTTGAATTGAATTTCTAAGGAAAAAAACGTTCAGCTATTGGGACTTCTCCCTTGTTGAGATGTCAACATGGAAATCATTTGCACAGAACTGGGTTTTTATTGAAGTAAGAAGTGAATTAAAACCTCGTAACAACGCCACACACTGTATCCGAAATGTTTTCCTCTTCTTCTGTTTGTCCATGCATTTGATTGATAATAATGGACTTGACAGATATGTCATGAAACACGTTTAGATTGCTTCAGAAGTACCAGGTGGATGTTATGCAATCTTTTATACGTAAAAGTTGAGAACACGCCTGGAAGAAGTAGGTGCGGATGTATCTTCTCCAGTTTCTTCAGAAATTGGATCCATGGTGCGACAGAAATGTCCTGCATATTTTGTTGTGCTTCCCTTTGTAAACAATTCTTCACTACAGTTGAAGAAGCTGTATTTGATGGTTTCAACAAATTCGTAACCACATTCCTTCTAGTTCGTACATAGCTAACCATTTTGGTGAGGCAATATTACCAATATTGGACCTGCCTTGATTTTGGTTGAAGTTTCTAAGCATCTCACGCATGGTCTTGTAGTGTAAAGTTATGTAGAACCCCAGACATGTCTTTTCTTTCTGGTATGGGACATCGGTATGATACTATGACATGGAAGCAATTAATATCTTGTTGTTGTTTGTACATACCGTAAACGATCCCATGGAATTTTCATGTAACTGCGCAAGAACCGTTGTCATTCCATCTTGTAACCAAACCATTTTATCATCTCGACCCCGCACTTTCGAGGTCAGTAGGACGTGATAGTCAATCGCAATGATGTCATCACTGTCTACGTCAGTATTACTGCAGTATTCATCCATGTATTTCTCGTGCTGTGATACTTGAAAGCCGGCAGAAAGGAAGCCAACTAAAGCATAACCATGGTTTAACAGAAAAAGTATGAATTGTACGGGCATATTCAAAAATGTGACATGTATTGGATAACCAACTAGGGATTGTGACTTCAAAGTTGTTTCTGTTTTATCGGTATATATATATATGTAACATTACAACGAAGGACTTGGGCAACGTGTATCAACTTCGATTCCACTCAATTGAAGACTTGTCATTTGTTATTACATGGTTTCTTATATACATGTACAACTGTGTGAAGAATTCAGAGTGAAAAAGATGTGAGATATAATCACGGTCAACCACGTCGAAAAAAGGTCTAAATTTCACACCTGTGACACTCGTGACACCAATTTGCGTACGTAACACATCAATGAAGTATTTTTCTGAATAGAAAAGCTTTTCTATTGTCGTCTGACGCAGTATTGTACGGTACATTCATTTTTTGAAAACAGTCATCGAATAAACTACGATTCACTGTCCTGTCCACGGTTGACATGTATTTATTTCAATCAGTTATGTGATTACGAACAACATCTGCACTAAACTTATCTGATCGAAGTATCCCGATTACCTTGCGTACCGCGACAAGTCGAATTTCTTCTGACGAGGGTACCAAATGATTCGCTGAAATTTTTACATCAGAAATCTGTTCTGAAGGTTCGAAGGGACGGAGATCATCGGGAAGCGCACAGTCCTGCTAATCGTTGTAAAATATTTTTATGTCAGCTCCTTCTCAATGGGCATCGGATCTGTCCGTGTTCTGCTAATAATCGTCTCCATTTATGGTATGTCGCATAGTGTGCAATCTCTTCTTCCTACTGTATTTGTCTGACGTGGCATGTCGTTTTTAATCAGCCGAAAAGTCTGTCGCGTAAGTGTAATACATTGTGTGGCAGACTATTGGTTTCGTTACCATTACTGTGAAATGTGGCATCAACAGTAATATGCCTCTATGTCACGTTATTTGAATATTTATAATCATTCTACCCACATGATGTCAGTAGAAGAATTTGTTAATAGAGACCAACTTAGTTACGGATATTTCTTACATGTTACTGCCAGTAACAGTAGTCAATTATGCTACTGTAAGTAGTTAAAAGGAATATAATTATATGCCAATTTAAAATATGTAAATATTTTCCTCCCATATGGAGGCCGAAAAAATGCAGAAAATTAAATAATTGATTTTCTGATGTGAAAAATCAATTATTTATTTTCCTGCAATTTTTCGGTCACCATACGGAGGAATTGTTTTGCAGGAAATTAAATAGTTAATTTTAGGCAGCAAAAAATCAATTTTTTAATTTTTTGCAAATGTTTTGCCTCCATATGGACGAAGTTGTTTTACATCATTTTTGTTTTCTGCAATCTCTAAATAAGATGACAGGCTTTATTAAATCCATTACATCGGAAAGAAATGACAGGAAAATACACACAATTAACCAGAACTGTTTCTGAGAACAAACATACATTTTACTTTATAATACATGTTGAAATAAATTTAGACATGCAAGCTAAACAAATATAAATTCATACAAGGAGCATTTATTAAACCAACAGTGGCTCTACAACGTATGCCATTCCACAATCATTCATATTTTGTGGTTCATCTTCACAGCCATCATCACTTTCATCGGGTTCTACGTCACTACGACCACGACGCGAACGACTGCTTGAACTTTGTGATGTGTGGACAGTTAGCCGTTGACCATTCTGGCGAAAACTGCGTCTATATGCGTATGAAATAGCATCTTTCAAATTTCTACGGTCCGGGATAATATATATGATACCTTAGTGCTCCTACTCCCTTCCACCCTGCCTCTACATAATGAACGTAACTATTTAAAATTAAAATGGGCTGTGGGGGATTTGAATTTTATTCATTTTAAAACAACATGAAATTTGGTCCTTTCTTCCTGACTGAAACGGATATAACGATGGTACCCAGCAGTTTTCCATAGAGATACACCTTTATTTGCAGTTATAATTGAGAAGTAACCTGGCGGAACCACTCTCCCTGACGTCAAAGTCATTGTGACCATGTTGTGGTGGACAATCCATATCAGTGATCAGGAAGCAGTCCCCACTGTTTGCAAGTTTGCCGGCCATTTACAATTGTTATCTAAATTGAACAATGCGCACAAAAATCCAATTCATAAGTCCAGTGAAGCACGGCGTTCAGCTATCCATACATAGTCCCGATGACTGTCAATTTGATTTTCAAGCAGACCTCTTGTACTGGAGTAACTTCGAATGCCATTGTTTCCGCACTACATGCAAAAATATAATGAACTGCACCAATTTTATTGCTATATAGCAATAAAAGTGTTGCTGGGAACCTCAGAAATACTTGTAATGCGACATAGCATTACAAATTCTGCTATTGTATCAAAAAAATGAAGAAAAAAATGGGTGGAAAAAATCCTTCGAAATGTTTTTATTTTTAAATTTTTCATTTACCTTGCTAACTGAGCAACGTTTCTATCATTCAGGACCAATAAAGTGAAGTAAAGCAGGTAGCTTTTTTTATTGGTTACACTTCATAAATTGTGACCAAAATATACATCCGCCATGACAAGTTACTAACTAGTAATGAAGTCATTATTATCAATAAATGTATTGCTTGTTCTTTTGGATAGTTAACAAAGAGAAATTAAGAAAAAATTTATTAATGAATGTTCTTTAAAGTAAAGTACAAATTGATCAACCAGTATTTTCAAAACGGTTACACGTGTAAAATTAAACGAATTTTAAGTGCTTACATCTGATCCTGGTCTTCATTATCAAAATATGAAGAAAATGTATTCTTACATGTTTCTTCTCTCCCATGACTTCACTTCTGATATCTTCATTATAATAAACATGTATCAAGCATATTTGATATACATTCATTACGAGTACAAATCATTACCATAGCGTCTTTCCAAACTCGATTATCAACTCTCCCTTGTCATCAAATTGGCGAGCACTCGTCACAATCACCTCATCATATCGACGTTATCATAGTCATCATTATAATCATTATCAACAATAATATCATTGCCTCAAATCATCAATCATCTCGTCATAGCAATATTACCATACTCATCAACATAATCAGTATCAACAATAATATCATCCCAGAATTGATTATCATTTCACCACTTCATTTCAACATCCCCACAATTCATCATTGGTTCAATATACATCTACCAACCAAGAAGCAACGCGCAACTTCAAATAAGAGGATTTTACCATTTACAATTATGTGCATCGGATCTTCTGTTGGATGAAGAGACAAGTTTACAATTCAACTTTTTATATGTTTGTACTGTTCAAATTAACACAAAAGAATGTAACAAAGATCATTAATCCAACATTGTACAGCCAATTCAATCAGTTGTCCACAATTTCTCCATCATTCTGTCCTCATTATTGTTATATACAATAAATTGGCGTTACATTATTCCTCTTCGGGCACGTTCATTTCATCACCAAATTCATCGCTCAGAGCTCATTCTGTTCTCCAAGGTTCGATTACTCAAACTACCGGTGATGCATTTATTGCCGAATATTACTATATTGTGTTGTAGTCTTCGACTCACGCTGTTTTATCAACTGTCACCGTGACTATTTACAGCGTGTCTGCGTCTGCATCCTATGGCGATACCGGATTCAATTTTGAAAGTTTCATCAACGCATCGGGATGTAGCAAAAAATCAAAAAAGACGGAAATGCAAATTGTAGTTGAAGTTTTCTTTGAAAGATGAACCGGATAAACTGTCAATAAAGGAAAACAGCAGGAGTCGAGTGAATTCAGAATCAAGGGCAGAACTTTATTGGTAGAGAATTTTTCAGTAGAGGTTGAAGATGACATGTTGTAGTGTTGCTAAGTTACGGGTTGGAAAATTGATATAAAACTGTTGGGAAATGGGATGTAGAATGTTGAAGATAATTGTAAACTCGTTGTGGTTTATGATACTGAAGAAGAATATATGGAGTGTGAAGTTCCTTTTGAAATGATATAATTGTACGCCCTTGCTTTTAAATTGACTCGGTGTGTGTTGATTTTATTCTGATATGGTGATTTTGAAGAAACAGTTGCTGAAACGGTATGATGACGCTTGTGGGAGGTCGTATTAATCGAGTAGAGGCGAAATCGTCGATGTAGATAGTTCGAGAATAGGAACGAACGTGAAGAAAGTAATGTAACGGTAGTGGTACTGCGATGTTATGCCCGGGAAATTTATATAATGTTGCTGTCTGGTATATATTGTAGAGAATTATATATTTAATTTTCTGTACGACATCGGGTTGGGCCGCTTTGTACTACTGAAACATACGAAGGAAAAATGGAAACAATTTCCTCCATATGGACGCCGAAAAATTGCAGAAAAGTAAATAATTGATTTTCTGTTGTATTGTTGTGAAAAAATCAATTATTTCATTTCCTGCAATTTTTCGGCATCCATATGGAGGAAAGATTTTTGGAGAAAATTAAATATTTAATTTTTTTTCAACAAAAAATCAATTATTTCATTATCTGCAGTTTTTTGGCATCTATATGGAGGAAGGATTTTTTGCAGAAAATTAATTTATTAATTTTTTGAAACAAAGAACCAATTATTAAATTTTTTGCAATTTTTCGGCTTCCATATGGAGGGAAGTGTTTTGCAGAAAATGAAATATTTAATTTTTTGAAACGAAAATTCAATTATTTACTTTTTCTGCAATTTTACGGCCTCCTTATGGAGGAAATTGTTCGAAAATCGTTGCGATTAATGTTTTGCGCCGCAAAAATATGTTGCAATATATTAGAGGTGAGTGCAACACATCCGTACATTGTACAATTATTATGTCATTACAGGAGAACACTGCCCCGTTAAGAGGTACATACAACAGATATGTTTATGATAACAACATTTTAGTTATGATAAAAAAGATAGCAACCGATCATCGAAGTCATAAAACTGAAGCAAAGTCATTGTCAAATCGCAATATATTCTGTTCTATATATTGTGCACAACATTGAGATATCCTTCTTCACAAACAACAGCCATCAAATGACTCAAAATATTTCTGAACATTACGATATCCTTCACACCCAGACGTCGTCAATGGACTTCAATATTTCTCAACTACCACATAATACTTTTATAATAAACTATGTCATCATCTTCTTCATTTGCAAAGGGAAAGTACCTCAAGCATCGCTACCTCTCAGAAAGAGGTGAAGAACATTCCACAAGCTGATTATTGGAGAGGAAAACGTTATGGATGCAGCGGCAAGGGGTATAGTTACACATGTTTCAGTTGATCTGTACTATCTAGATGATGATACAGTTGAAGTGGTGAATTCATCCGAAGGTGCCGTGGAATTGATTGTTCGGATATGATTGCAGTCCTTGTCGGTACAGAAAAGCTGAGGGCTGGAATTGGAACTAACGCAGGGAGTGTGTCGAAATGGGCAAAGGCTCCACCGGATGAGATATTGGACAGAGTGGAAATATTAGATGTGGAAATCAAGTCGAGGCATACGGAACGGGAATATACGTTTTTTGAACACAATGGAAGAGGTACCAACCCAGAAATCATCCGTGATTTGGAATTGGAAGATTGCGTTCATTGCTGGAATTATCAAGCGATAAAGGTTATCGCAATTCGACTGGCGAACAGAGATGGAATTAGGAGACCACTAGCGGGAAGTCTTTCACGCTTACAGACTTTCGCAAGTTATGAATACGAGCAAGTCTGAAAACATATCATTGAATAAGACAAAAAATTAGATTTCCTTCATTGAACTCATGAATGTTGAGATGTGATTCTCATATGAGTACTATTTTACTGGTGTGAATTTGATTAGGATAGTTCTATTCGTAGAAACTGCTGATAATGTGTTTCTGAATGTAATGCTGGCCATCGGGTGATAGCGACTGATGAATCTGCATACAGAGCTAGTCTCTTCTGAAAATACTTTCTAGCGCAGGCGATGGGGACGCACTAATTTACAGGGCATAATGTCACTGTCATTATCTTGGTTAGTATCGACAAAGGAGAAGATGACAGGTTGAATTGAAACAAATACGAGTGAGTGCGTCCGTATAGTGATTTGTAAGCATTTGTCTCATACGTAGTGTAGTAATTACCCTGCTGACCATATGAGTAATATGAAGGTACCCTCACTTAGGAAAGTGGACCTAAAACGCATTGTACGATATTCCAGCTGAGTTCCTCTTCGCCCTCTTCCCTGTCCCCATTTTCAACTTGGTAGCACCGCTCCCGCCCACAGGTCAGTTCTCTCGAACTTCAACAGCTGAAAGCCCAGGACTTACTCTACTCCGACTAAACGTGGAAGATGAAGAAGGATAGAAGAATATAAAATTTTGAAGGCAAGCTAGCCGAAGATTTTATTCTCTGGCAGGCACGTATTTAGGCGGTCCCCGAATCAAAATAATGCTCGCTTGTGGTCTAGAAGGACCACCAGACTATTCTTCCACATGCAGATAATGACGAAGGAGAAGCATAACCAGTCGTGATCACGGACGAGACGGCGCTGAAAATATGCAAAGCTCGCGCACTTATCATACATGTACTGGGATGTAAGCCGTTGGAGCTCTGCTTGTCAGTAAAAAATAGTCCCTGCAACATGTGGGAGCGTCTCAATGATCGATACACCACAACAAACACTGCCACAAAATTTCAATTGCGGCCAAAACTCAACCGCATGGTATATAGGAGCCAGTCAATGTACGACTGTGTAGCAACATTTGAAGCACTGTATAATCAGTTGCATGCGCTACAGTGTGTCTTGAGGAAGAATTAGCGAATGGCTACCCACCTTGTTTCAGTTGGAGGAAAGAACAAGTCATCGTTCGGATATTCGATTGAAAGTATACAAGCGGGTCATGAAGCGGAGTCGTGGGATGCCGCCACGTCCCACCTTATTCAAGAGTTCGATGAGCAGGTATGGGCTACCGAAGTAACTAAAAACAAGAAGATTAAGGGAAGGGCGCTGGCCTTCAATGATTAACATTACCAACACGTGAATGGCCACTCTCACACATATGGCAACGGTAAAGAGGAGAACCGTCGTTGTTATGAATGTAACAAGATCGGTCACCTCGCTCGAAACTGTTTCCGAAGTAAGAATTAGCACCGAAGGAACGGAATGATATGAATTGAAAGTGCGCTGACGGAAGTGCTAACAACGCTGTCATGCTGATGGAAAATGAATCCTTTTTAGAGCATGCACAGGAGGAGTTTATTATCGATTCAGGGACAACTAACCACATGGTTACTGAGGAACACTGGGTCGATTGTCCGATACAGTCTCTTCAGCGTCGTTTCATGATTGGAAACCGCAACACCGTTCCTGTACAGTCCTTGGGAGAAGTTCAAATATTCACGAAGGATGGAAGTTCTGCGCAGTCACAGAAGGTTCATATTCAAGATGCTCTTCTGGTGGAAGAGCTTCAAGTCATTTTACTGTTATGCTCAGCCTTGTGCGGAGCTGGATTTCTTGTGATCTTCAACGTTTCTGGCTTGGAGGCCTGAGAGGACGATCATCTCCTTCTGCGGAGAGAATGTGAGAACGGACTTCACGTTAGAAAAGGCAAACCACTGGCAGATATTCCAGATTGCTGCTCATGCTACGAAACAGCGTGAGCTTTTGACATGAAATATTCGGGCACGCTAACGACCAATACATCCGTTAACAGCGAAATAATGAGGCAATTGAGGGACTAGATGGCCTACTGGAGAAAGATGACTGCTCTTCTTGTCACGCGGCAAAGAAATCTGAAAATAGACTGCACAGGAAAATCAATTGTTTACGACCGTTGGTGCAGTGATCCATTCGGACGTCTACAGGGAGATGCCAACAGAAATGCCAGGAGGCTCCTTGTAATTTGTTACATTTATTGATTAGGCTTCCCTATACGTCACTGTACAGCCCATTGAAAGGAAATCGGATGTAAAGAAAGTCCTCATCAAGTACCGGGGTTGGTTCAAGAGGAAGTTTAGCTGCAATATAAAACATCTGCAAATTGACGTCGGAGGAAAGTATGTGTTCCTCATCCCCTATCCAAAGAATAAGGGGATAGAGAGCGACATAACTCCGGCTCACACTCCAGAGCCTAACAGCATCGCAGAGATGTTGAATTCCACATTGGTTGAATCTTCACGCGTTATGCTCCGTCACGCAAACATTCCTCGCAGCCTCTGGGATGAAGCCGTAGTGTACGCCACAGACGTTTCGAACCGTATTATACCCCCACACGTCAAAAATAAAACTTCATAGGAGATCATCACCGGGAAGAAGCTCCGTACCAACAACCTTCGTGTGATGGGGAGGAAAATTTGGGTACATACACCTAAGCAGAAACGTGAGTAGAGCAGCAAGAAGTCAGTGAGTGGTACCCTCATCGGCTGCTATTAGTATGGTACTTAAAAGGTCTGGTTTAGTGACAAAACGACATGCTGTACAAGAGAAGCATGTTTGCATTGACGAAAGATGGTTTCACTCTCCGGCGTGGTACTCTGACGAGCACATTGAGACAGACATCTTGACAGCTGATTCATTCGATGAGGGTTATCTAAAAGTCTTTGAAACAGAACTTGTTGAATATTGAAAGGATGGAAGTTCGCCTATGGAGGAAGAATTCACGACTGATTTACTCACCCATATACCCATACGTCCTTCAAGGTATAGTGATTCCGACACAGTCTTGTCTGTTGAGAATGAGACAGATGTAGGAGATGGCATGCAGACTAGATATCCACCATGCGATCAGAATCGTCCATATTACTTTGTCCCAAGTTCGGCTTTCATGGCTATAGTGACAGAGAACAAACTCTCGTACAAGGATGCCATGTCCCACAAGGACACTGCAATGTGGAGAGCTGCAATGAAGGTAGAAATCGCGTAATTTCTTCAGAACAGAGCGTTTGAGGAGGTTGAATTCAGTTCAAAAATGAAGGTCATCCAGACTAAATTCATCTTCATCCTCAAGAGACACAGTTATAGAACAATTGTGAAGTACGAGGCACGATTTTTTGTGAAGGGTTTCATGCAGGCCGACGTCCTGTATACTTATGCACCGGTCGTTGATTTCAGTACAGTACTGATAACGCTCAATGTCGCACTATGTAAGGGTTACCACCTATTCAGATCGACATCAAAACCTCTTCCCTACACGGAGACATAGACTCCGATGTGTACATATATCTGCTCGATGGAAGCGGAATCACTGTAAGCATCGATAAGACATTGAAGCTCCGAAAGGGCCCGTATGACCTCAAACAATGCCCAATGCTTTGGGTCAAGAAATGGAAGTAGATCGTGTTCAAGCTCAAGTTTCAACAAGCAACGAATGATGAGTGCTTCATCCATTGTGGCACAACTTGGATGATGCTATACGTCGATGACGCTGTCCTTATAGGACCTAGTGAAGGGCAGATCAAGGAGGTGAAGTAAGAGTTGAGCCATCAACTTGCTTTCAAGGATCTGGTAGAGCTCGCGGACTTCTTGGGTGTGCTCTTCACGAGGAAACATAATATTATCAAACTATAACGGTCCTTCTAAACCTGCAGGGTCCTGGAGTGATTTAGTATACTTGGTCAGAACCCGATTCCAGCTCCTGCGGCGGTTCCTGAGACAAACGTGAAGACAAAAAATGATTCTGTTGACCAGAGTAATTTTCAAGAGCTTGTCGTGTGTCTCATGTATCTTTCAACAAGGACAAGGACTGACATTTTTTTCGCAGTGAACCAGCTCTGTAGGAAGTGCAAGAACCCTTTCCCTTCAGACCTGACCGCTACGAAGCGTTCATTACGCTATTTGTATGGCAGTTTGCATTTTGGGCTCTGCATTTCCAACGGGAATGGTGCCCTGCTAATATGAGCTGACGCGGACTGGGCGGGATAAACAGTGGAACGCAAGTCAAAAAATGGTGCTATCCTACCAGCCGGCCCGGTAACAGAATACTGGCTTTCTGGAAAGCAGCCCTGTGTTACGCAATAATCAACAGAGACGGAACATTTGGAAATGAGTGAGTGCGCGAAAGCAGTCGTCTGGGCGAGATGTATGTTGAATGAGATGCAGTTTCTGATTGAGAAGGCTAAGATTATGTACGGAGACAACACCAGGGCCATTCGATGGTCTACTAAAGGATGCCGTCATCCCAAGCATGTGGATGTGAGATGTAACTTCGGTAGTGAGTGCGTTGAGAACAGCTTCATCAACGTAAGGTATTGCGAGAATTCCGAAAAGTTGCCTGACATATTTACCAAGGCACTTCCCGTTGCTCGCCACTTTCAACTTCGCAACGTGCTAAGCGTTTAAGTTATGGAAAAATATGAATCAAGGGAGTGTGTTCAGATGTGATTATCATATGAGTAGTATTTTACTGTACTTCTGTTGGTGTGAATTTGATTAGGATAGTTCTATGCGTAAAAACTGCTGATAATGTGTTGTTGAATGTAATGCTGGTCATCGTGTGATAGCGACCGACGAATCTGCACACAAGGAAGATCTCTCATGCAAATACTTTCTGGAGCAGACGATGGGGACGTACTAATTTACAGGGCATAATGTACCTGTCATTATATTGGCTGGTATCGACAAAGGAGGAGATGACTGGTTGACTCGAAACAAAAACGAGTAAGTGTGTACGTGTAGCGATTTGTAAGCATTTGCCTCGTACGTAGTGTAGTAATTACCCTGCTGACCATATAAGTAATATAAAAATGCCATCACTTATGAAAGTGAACCTGAACCGGAATGTAAGAAATTCCAGCTGTGTTCCTCTTCTCCCTGTCCCCTGTCCCTATTTTAAACTAAGAACAATTTCATACGATATGCTGAGATGTTTACGGAACAATGTAAGATACGGTATGAAGAAGCGAGGGCAGTGGATATTGCGAGGGACATGCAAAGAAAAAATTTTGTTGATACGAAAAATAGCTCAAATATTAACAGTACTCTCGTGTGGGAAGTATGCTATTCACTTTCAAATCTGTCATGACAAGGTTCAAGACAATACCGCAGTTTGAAACTGCGCGAGGTTCTGGTAAAATAGGTGTGACAAAGTTTGACAGTGCAATTCTCATCAACGGTACACAGGAGACTATAATGGACCTACTGGATGCAACTGAAGCTTATTATGGAAGCCGAGCAGATGCAAAATTTTATGCAACTATCTTCTATAGGCTTGGTAATAATGTCTTGAAGTCTATGCAGGAAGATTTGGAACAACTTGTGAAGGTTGAGTGTGATTTACGAGAAGAGGAAGCTCTTACGACAATGCAGGAACTAATGGACGTTGTCATCCCGTAGACACTAACAAGGAAGCAATCTAATCATGAAACCTTTCGCAATCACACTAGACTTTTCGAGTATGGTGTTGGAAATAGGTCTGGAAAACTGATTACCTGTACAAGTGCTCGGCATAACAGACTTGTCAAGAAAATAATGCAGTACTTTTCGAAGCAAAGTAATGACGTTGGTAATGAAGGGAAACAGGCAAGAGGAATGGTTGTCCATGGAATCATTCCAGCTCATATGAGAAACAAGAAAATTCAGCAACGTGAAATTACTGACCTCCAGAGTAGTGATAAAGAAGAATCCTTGAGCAAAAAATCAGAAAGAAAATGCAAAGAGTTCTGTGTTGTCTGACATGGAAGAAGAAACGCCAGATATCAGATATTGAGGCATCGCCAAGTGGCGGACAGTCAACATCAACAAAACGAAACTTTTTACCTCCTAAGTCAACATCAACAAAACAACTAGGTAGAATGGCGAGGCCCTTGCCATGGTCTACAATGGGAAATGACATTGGCTCCTATGATAACCGACAACCTCGAAATGTTATGCCAACTAGATGTAGTGCTATCTATGTGTAGTAAAATAGACAAGATGTGTAGAGATATAGTGACCATTGAAGAAATGTTACAACACCGAAAACACAATGTAAGAGAGAATAACGTCAATGGAGTTACGAGGGCGAATAGAAGTCGAGGAATACAGACCAGAGAAATCAAGATTGACAGGACAGATGAAGAGGTCAAGGAAATAATGGATGTAGAAATTTTATATGATAAGAAGACTCTGTTGAAGTCGACACTAATCCCAGATTCTCATCGTGCGCACGTTTTTTATGTATCATCAATTGGTAGGATTAAGAGATAGTGCTTGGACCTCGGCTAATTACATGCAGCAAAACATATGGAACTTCGCAGAGATCACAGAAGCGGAGAAATTGGTACATGAAAGAAGTAATGTTGAAGGAAGCTGTGGACTTGCTTTCTTCTGCAGGAAGAAACATCAATTGGATAGTGATGTGTATATACAATTCCTCGAAAGTAGGGTACTTTGAAATGAAATTTTAAAATGCGTCTGGAATGTTGCTCACAAGTACCCACATTTAAAATTAGCTCAATAATTATCATCATTCATACAAAAATTCGTAATACTCGTCACTTTTTTTGTCATTTTCGATAAATAAATAACTATTTACACTGTAAACAGTCTATGCAGTGTAGAATTTACAGTGATTAGACTTTTTACAGTATCCAAAAGGAACAAATAGCTGTTTTCATTGTAAACGGTCTTTTCTTCGTTTTGGATATTAACGATTATAACAGCAAATATACTAATCGAACCATAGTTTGATATGAAAACTAAAAAAGCTAGTTTTAGGCGTTTTAAATGTGAAAAAACATTCAAAATGCTTGCACTTTTCTTTTAAGCAGAAAAAATCATTGTATAGATGGGTACTTCATTCTGGAGAGTATGTCTGATGTTTTCGACATGGATGACACTTTGAGAAGGACGTATATAGAAGCGTTTGAGGAAAATAATGAATTCCTCCCACAGACAATTGATGAACTTTTTACCAAAATTCGAACATGGTTTCCGGGCGAAGAGGTGCCAAAATATGAAAAAAAATAGAGATCATTGGAGTCCTATTACCAACACTGGTAATTCTGGAAATGACGAACATGACAGAAACAATGGCATTGGACGTTACTCCAATATAAGAAGTCTACTTGAAACTCAAATGGAAATTCTTCGTATGTATGGATAGCAAGACTACGTGCTGCACTGGATTTATGGATTTGATTTTAGTGCTCATTCTGGAATTTAGATAAAAATTGTAAATGGCCGACAAAAATTTCAAACGGGGGGGGCTGCTTTCTGATAACTGGTAACTATTGTCCACCACAACATTGTCACAATGACTCCCACGTCAAAAAAAGTTGTTCCCCCGGTTACTTCACAATTATAACTGCTAATGAAGGTGTCTATTTTTGGATAGCTCCTGGGTCCCAAATTTATGCCTATTTCAGTGAGGAGAAAAAAGACAGAATTGGAAGTTGTTTGGAAATGCATGGAATTAAAATCACCTGCAGGCTATTTTCATTGGAGTGGTTACGTTCAGATTGCAGGGGCAGGATGGAATGGGACAGGATCGCTGAGGTATCATATGTATATTATCCCGGACTGTGGAAATTTGAAAAATGCTATTTCATACGCATACGGATTTGGTGTTTGAAGGATGTTCGACGGCCAACTGTCCGAACATCACAAATTTCAAGCAGTTCTTCGAGTAGTGGTCATAGCGACGGAGAACCTGGTAAAAGTTATGATGGTGGTGACGATGAATTACAAAATATGGATGATTGGAGAATGGCAGGTATTGAAGAGCCACCGTTAGGTTTACGGTTTCTTTTTGAATTAATTTGTCTTTGTTTACATTTCATGTCCACGTTTATTTCTACATATATGCTAAAGTAAAACGTACGTTTGTTCTCAGAACCGATTCTTGTTAAATATGTATATGTTCTTGTCATTGTTTTGCAATGTCATGTATTTAATTAATACAGGCTGTCATCTCGCTTACACATTTCCGACAAAAGAAATTATGTAAAAACATTTCCTCCATATGGAGGCCTCTATATAGAGGAAAATTTTATCATTTTTTAAATTGGGACATGATTATATATCTGTTGACTTCTTACTGAAGCAAAATCGACTACTGGTATTGGAAGTAGAAAGTAAGAAATATCGGTGAATACGTCGGTCCCTATTAACAAATTATTCTACCAATATTCTAATTATTCAAAGAATGTGACATCGACCGCTCTTCATCTGGATTCGACATTTCACTAAATGGTAACGAAAAGATTCGTCTGCCATACAACGTATTGCACATAATCTACAGCCGTTTTTGGCTGATTAAAAACGACATACCACGTCATGCAAATAGAATATGAAGGATAGATTGCACACTATGCGACATGCAACAAATGGAAACGGTTAGCAGCAGCACACGGACGGATCCGATGCCCATTACGAAGTACCTGAAGTAGAAAGAGTTTGAAGCTATGATCCGGACTGTGTGCCTTCTGATGACCATCTTGCTTTCGAACCTTCGGAACAGTTCACTAATGTAAAAGATACAGCGAATCATTTCGTAACCATATCAGAAGAAATTGGAATTGACACTGTATGTGAGGTAATCCGGATACCTCTATCAGATACTTTTAGTGCGAATGTTGGTTCGTAGCTACATAAATGATTGGAAAATGCGCGTCAATTGTGGACAGAGCAGTTTATCGAAGTTCAATGGATGAATATTTTCAAAAAGTGGAGGGACCATAAAAGGCTGCTTCAGACGACAAAGAAAACCTTTCCTATACAAAATTACGTCATTGATTAGTTACTTACACAAATGAAAGTCGCAAGTGTCACAGATGTGACATTTTGAGCTTGTTTCAACGGGGTTCACCGTGATTATATGTCACATCTTCTGCACTATGAATTCTTTCCATATTTTCACATATCCGTAAGAAAGCATGTAATGAAAGCTGACCAGTCTTCAATTGAGTGCAATCAAAGTTCAAAGTAGATACACATCTCCGAAGTCTTTCGTTTGAATGTCACATATATATATACTGATACAACAGCAACAACTTTGAAATCGCAATCCTTAGTTGGTTATGCCATACATGTCACATTTCTGAATATGTCTGTACAGTTCAGACGATTTGGACTTTACCATGGTTGTACTTTAGTTGGATTTCTTCCTTTTCAGGTACAATTATCACATTCAGAGAAAGTCATAGACAACTACTGCCACAATAGTGAAACAAACAGTGCTGACATTATTGCGATCGGCGATAACGTCCCACTGACCTTGTCAATGAGGGGTCGAGATGATCAAATGGTTTCGTTGCAAGACGCAATGACTACTCTTCTTGCACCATAAATTGAAAATTCCATTGTACATTTTACGGTATGCAAAAACAACAAGATGAAATGGAATTTTTTTCCCTGTCATAATGTCATACTGCTGTGATAAACTCGAAAGAAAATAGATGTCTGCAGTTCTACATAACTTTACTCCCAAAATATCATGCGTGATATGCTTAGGAACTTCAACCAAATCAAAGACTGGTCCAATATCTGCATTATCGCCTCCTTGAACTGTTCAATATATCCGAACCGGAAGGGATGCCGTTACCACTTTGTTTGATCCAGAAAATACAGCGTCCTCAACCGTACAGAAGAAATTTTCACAAAGGGAAGCACAAAACATTCTGTAGGACATTTCTGTCGCACCATGGGTCTCATTTATGGAGATGCTGGCGAAGAGACATCCGAACCTACTTCTCCTACGTATTTTCGCAGTGGTTACATATGAAACGTTGCATAAACGACATATTGGTACTTTCAAAGCAATCAAAACATGTTTCATGGCATATCTTTCAAGTAAATTCTTAAAAATGATATGCATATACAAATGGAAGAAAGGGAAACAATTTTGGACATAGCGCGTGGCATTGTTACCGTCTTGAAATTCACTGCTTGCTTCAATAGAAAACCAGTTTTGTGCACCAGGGTTTCATGCTGACTTTTCAACAGGGGAGAAGTCGTAAAAGCTGAACGGTTGCTTCCTAACTTATTCAATTCTAGGAATGTTGGAGGGAAAAGATTATAAATGTTTGTATTTGGTTTTCCTTCTCGTGGCAGGATATATTGATAGGGTCACTGGTCCCAGGATGATTCTTCTTTGTTAAAGATTTACACAAATTACAAAACATTTATGCAAGATTTTCTATACGACAATAATTCCCTCGAAAGTTCACAGGAATCGATACCTGACATCCGGAGCAGGATCACTGTTCTCAAATTGCAATGCATAGAAACATTTCAAAATGTTTTGCGATACAGGATTTCATACATTGAAGTTCCATTTACTAGACCACGTCGTACAAGACCTCTGTAGGTTTGGAAGTCTAAATATTGCTGATTCATCTCCTTATAAGCACTTAAATATATGCTTCAAGCAGTCATATCGGTCTACTTACAAAAGGATGGCAACAAGAATGGATGAAACAGTGAAAACTATGGCACCAACAGTTTAAAATAAATATCGAAGTGCACCACATGCTGCGTTTCTTGAACAAATCTGCATCCAGATTACTGTTTCTCATTCGACACAGACGACTAATACAACTAGAGGTAAAACACAGTTATCACCATATTTGGTACAGGACGGTATCTCTGTTTCGTTACAACACGTTGTTATCACAAGTCAAATAATGGGACTGTGTACCGAATCTACAACGAAAATTCTTACTCCAATATTGAAAAATATTTCACGTACCAGTCTGATAGTCTACAAGGATCTCTTTCATACCTACTTTCGAAACCGCTATCTGTTGTTTACAAACTCCGAAATTTCTATCACATTTGTTAAGTTAGGGAACACAGCTGGTGGAAACCTTCCAACTTTGCAACAGTATGACAGTTTTAGAAATATTGTAAATAAAAGACCTCCTACGTCACAATACCGTGAAAGGCAACGCATATTTGGCACAACACAGTTTGGGGTCCGAGCAAGAAGAAAAGGAATATTTTCGTCCTTATAAATGTGCGGTGACGAAAATAATTCCTTTTTATATATAGAGTTACTCCTCCTATTCTATACGAAACAATACCGTACTATGGACAGAAATAATTTGGATTTTGTACAACTAATGGAACTATCTCAGCCTCTGGACAATGTGGATAAAGTTCTGAAATGCATATTCATTTGATTGGCTACATTTGACGAGTTTGACTACAGAATACATGGCGCAGAAACGAGTTCCGGGGAACAAATGTTTGGGACAAAAGAGTTGAACGATATGATTGAGTTCGATACCATATGTTCATCTGTACATGTATTGCGGTAAAATTTCGGAATTGATTCGTTCACTGAACAGTTTCCATGGCCGCACAAACGGTTCTAAATTAATCGTTTTTACAGGGAAATTTATCAAGTGAGATATCCACCTCCTGATACTGACAAGGATCACGAAGATAATTATCTCACGTAACATGGTAGTTATATATATATATATATATATATATATATATATATTTCACATTACATGTTATGTCATTCTAAATCCTCGTCATTATTTCCATTCACTTCATTACCTCCTTCATCTTCAAATAAAGTTCTTCGTGTTGGTATTTAGTTGTACTGCTTTTTAAGTTTATCAATACTTTTCCAGTCAGTATTTCTGCGATATAGCAGTCATCGATAGTTTCACACGGCGTTTCGATATACTGTCAAAACCAGATTGATTGTACTGATAGAAAATATTTCTTCGGGATTTTCGTTGTAAAAATTATTCTGGCGTCACGTTCCATTTATTTTAACATACGTTCTTCCTCTGACTCTACAAATTCCGACACTTCCAACTCTTCAGGGACCCATTCTGTTACAAAGCTTCTTATTTTTGCAATCAACTGTTCCGTCTCCAGTTTTGCATACTTCGAAAACATTTCGTTTAATTCTTTCTGAAGACCCCCTCTCCACGATATTCCTTCACAATAAGCAGTTTTGTACAAATTAACACAAAAAAGCGAGAAATGTTCATTCCAGTTCCTCCCACAATGCCCCCTTCTTCTTCATTCGGATGTATCCAATGTGATCATGCAATACCGTAGGACCACCCGTTTTTCTAGACAGATTCAACATATCTTCATCGTAATAATGTCAGTCAACGTAAGGCTCAACAGAACTGCCACGTACCGGTATTTGGGTATCTGAAAGGTCCGCAGTATGCCACCATGACATGTGTAACACACCGTTTCTATTGGAATTCATTAGTTTTCTATTTGCGACAGCAATTTACGCCTCCCTTCGTTAAAATTGACCCGGATTACTTCAAATTGAATCGGGATAGTTGGGACCTATTGCCAATTGGTTCAAAGAATCTGTCTTTTGCAGCTCTTTTCCTTCCACCACAAAAATAAGATAACGACTGTCTATAACGCCCCTCTAGAGTACCAACTTTTGATAGCTCTTCAACAAAATCATCCCTTATTTATTCTTTCCGAAAGATTTTTTATCTTTCATCGAATGAAAGTTCAGCCCTATGTAATGAACATATAATACTTTTCTTGTTGTTGATGAAGGGGACATATATATTTTTCCGCTACAGAGAAAGGTCATTGGTGTTGGTACATTTATTGAACCGTCCGACCATTTTTTTGCAATTATCCATAACAATTTTTGATCTGTTTGTCCGGTTTATGGAATCTATCTCATTATTTGGGTTCAATTCACACGTTTCCTTGATTTCCATCATTGGCATTCTGAGATCTATTTTCAGTCCAATTCCAAAATATTTCGTGGGAACTTGCCTTATCATCCTCTCGAAATACTTTCCACGACTCTTTTTGAGAAGTTCTTGATTCAGAAGTTCTAAATTCTGCAACATTCCTTTTATTTAAACATTCTTACAATCAGATTTCATAACTTCTGATTTCAGATCCTTTATTGAAACCTCTTTATTCATCACCACCTTGCTTTCTCATTGCCTGAAACCTTGTGCTCATTCATCAACACTGAATTTTAAAAATTTTTTCGTCCTCCGTAATTAGTTTTCGAACATCCTCTTCCAGCAGACAGAAATATTTCAAATTTTCTTCTTCTTGTACTGACGAAAAGTCGTCCGATGCAGCACCCACATCAGTATTGTTTCTACGATTTTGGTGATTATTCACAATCTTATCACTATTTGTTCTGGAATCCATGTCATTCGTGTCGCAATTGTTCACTTTATCAACACCACTCATAGATGAAGATTCATATGCACCATTAATGCTCATTCTTCTATCAAACCCTCTTAAGTGTCTACGAACTTCACGAATCCGTCCTCTTCACCGCTCTCCACCAACAATCGCACCTTCCAATAATCATGTTATAACTAGTCCCACCTATTTCATCTACCACATCTCCACTTCCGCAACTACCCGTTCTCGCCACTTTCCATGTGGTTCCGAATTTCTCACCGTTTACCGAAACAATCATTCCGAACGTTTTCTTGCAACACTATGAATCGCCAACACTAATTTCTTAACACTAAAAGAATTGCCATAACTTAAAGATTAACTTTTATTCCTTGTACAGTATTATTTTCAACTTTAGATAATGTAACAAGTTTCAAAATAGGTTGAAACCTCATGTAACTTCTAGGATAGTAGATTTGTACACCTTGCAGTCCAAACTGTGCTAAACTATGCCTCTGGCAGTCATTGTATGCAATTTCCACACCATGTAGAGTTTGATGTTTTGCGGAAAATCAATTAATTGATTTTCCGCAAAAACGTAATGACCATAAGAAGTGGAAATTTCATGATTTCTACACCTTATTTCCCTTCATTCCAAATACAGCCTGTCTAACACAGGCTGTACATGATGCAGATGGGACGTAAATTTTTATCAATAATTAGACTTTATAAAGAGCTGCGTCTAATATATTCAACTACACCCCATGTTAGCGCCCATCTAGCTTACCTTACCGTACTTAGATTACCGTACCGTATTTATGTAAATGGTCACTGACCAGGTACATAATCATCATGTAGTTACTAGCATGGTGGAAACGACTTAAAATCCTATGTTTGAATCATCTGTAACATCATGTTAATAATGTAAACTAAAAGAAGTCTAGTTCTAAACCTGTCCCTTCTTCATTAAAAATCATAGAATAACATTTTGCAGATAGTCTACTATTTTCGAAACTGAACGCTCTCGACAAAACATGCGGTACAAATTGTAATATCGGAAACAATAACTAACAACTTGACTGTACTAGTGATAATTTCACAAAGTA
>JAULBU010047795.1:0-13372 GCA_032358235.1 Odonthalia washingtoniensis | reverse complement strand
TAATTGGACCTTACTTCTTCGAAAACGAAAACGTGACAGGAGAGAGTTATAAAAAGATGCTTCGCTACTATGCATTTACAAGACTTGGAGATTATCCAGAAGACATGACTTTTCAAAAGGATGGTGCTCCTCCTCATTATGACTTTATAGTGCATCAGTATTTAGACCAAAAGCTCCCAAACCATTGGATGGGGAGATGCGGTACGATTTTGTGTCCTCCTCGCTCACCAAGTTTGACGTCTTGCGACTACTTTTTATGGGGATATCTGAAAGATATTGTGTATCATGAACACCCTAGCACAATGAAAGAACTAAAGCATAAAATTAGGGAGGCTGTTCGAACTATCGAAGAAGATACTTTGAAACAGGTCTACAAAAATATGGAAAACCGTTTATGCTTTGTATTGAGAGAAGAAGGTGGTCATTTCGAAGATCTACTAAACTAAAAACAGCTTATGGCTATATTCAAAAATATGCACCATTAATAACCTCAAATGGATAATTATTGTCCTGATAATAGCTTACAACTTTCGGCTATTTTTTTGTCAACACCCTGTAAATCCATGAAACATTCAACATATTCTCAAAAGACTTCTGACATATGTGAAATTAGAATTCCGTACCGTTCGTCTACATCAATTATTTAGATGATTACTCCACCATCGTCATTGTGTATTTTTCCTCTTCAACTCCCTCTTATCAGTTCTTATTAATGTGTTAAGTAGACACGAAAATGCTAGTAGAATCCACACCAACGTCTTTTATGGTACTCCCACAGTAATTAATGCTAACTACTACTAACCTCCAATGACATCTAGCACTGTGTCCGTTGCAGTACAACCAATGTTCACCCCTATCACTCACCAAGAGTTGCGAAATATGTGTTATAAACATATCCCCAATTTTATGAGGGAACTTGAACATTATTTGTTACGCCTTGATGACATAAAATAAGTCCGGTGGCTCTGTTCAATCGGTTTGAATAAAATCTTCTTTTGATCCCGACCATTTTCTCTCCTTAGTTGAATTTGATGAATTCAGTGGTGTGGAAAAGCTGGAAGATCTGACTGAAAAAGATTTATCATCCTTGTTGAATGAAAAGATAACGTTTTTTTCGAACGAATGACAGTAGAAAAGCTAAATCATGCTCCAATATCTCCCTTACGAATTAACTTCCATGGCACAATGATCCATAAATCCAAGTTAATGCCCTATTTATGGAATAAAAACCATTCATACGTACAATAAATGGGATTCGCTAATTTTGACACCGAAACTGGTATTACAGTAACTATGTTCTGTACTTAGGATAACGGCTCTCAAAAACAAAATTGATACGGACCCATAATTTAGCCATCATGATCTTCGGAAAATTCATGCCTTTCTACAAACATGTGATTGAACAAGCAGTCATTGTGACAAATTCGTACCAATTGCGACTGCCTCGGATCTCAATGCTCCAGCAAAAATTGCATCACCAAAACAGAATCTCATAGTGGCCACAGGGTTCAGAAAGAAGCAGAAAGCTAGTTCTTGGGAAACAAGAAGCACGAAATACTCAAGACAATCACCTGGTAGTTCAATATCTATCAAAAAGAGAGTAGCATTAGAGAGCTTCTAAACTGTTTGAATCGTAAATGTAAAGAAAAACATTTAATTCGGGACTGTACAGTAACGGATGGTGAACTGAGAAAATCACTCCTGAAATATCTTTATGATTCCAAAGAAGCTGCGGTATAACTCAAATATCTACAACGACCTGCAGTAATTCTTGGACGTGAATCATTCACCGCAATGTTAGCTGACACAATAGAAAGTACACTGAATGGTGACCACGAATCTGAGCATTCACCAATCAGCGAAACTCGTCCTAAACAATTTGCATATAATGAAATGTTCGTGCACGTTCTCCCTCTTACAGAACCCATCCATATTCGTCTGACCATGTCTTCTAATCATGCAGATATTTTTTACAACTAAAACAACCGGCCCTAATCTCAACGATAATTATCCTATCTGACATGCCCATCTCGTGTATGAAATGTATAATATCTTGTATTCGAAGAAGAAATGTCAGAAATGCTTCTATCACATACCTTTCTTCAGTCTCTTGGATTTGATTCAGATGTTTGCTTGTCAATGTTACTTGATAATTTAACGATGTGTATTTTACCACAGTTTACACGGATTTCAAAGTGAAAATTTCTGTGCTACTTCCCAAAGTACCGAGCAACGTCGCAAGAATGCTACTAAACAAAAATGAAACAGCTTTATTTGCTGGTTCTTCCGAACAAAAATAATATTGCACTACAGTACCGTCCCCATCTTTTTATATGGGATCACAAAGATGGTGATCCTTTTCGTTCAGAAGACGATCTCCTAACTCCAGCCAAAAATCACTCTATGCCCAAACATTTTACAGGATCCGTACTAAGATGCACTTATAAATGTCCTCACAGAAATCTCCATTTAGATCTGAAATTAATGCTATCAGAACTATCCGACATATTCTGTATACCGATGAGCTCTGACACACCTGTATATGTTGAACCCATGGAAATTAAGCCATTTCCTAATGCTCGACTAATACGGGTAAGCTACGCCGTTACTTATACCACATGCATCTTTACTCCGAAGGAAAACAGAAGAGATTCAACTATTGGGACTCATCAAACGTAACAACAAAAGCCAGTGGGCATCCACTTCTCTCCTGGTGCCGAAATTGGGCCAGAATAATTCAAATTTACAGTGGATCCCCGACCAGTCAACTGACTGACTTTTCTTTTCCATGGTCCATACCAAATTTGGAAACAGCAACAGCACAACTAGCACAAGACACGTGTTTCGCATTAATTGATTTATGTCACTTCTATTAGCAATTTCCTTATTCTTCTGATTGAGAAGAGTGTCAATAATTCACAACTCCATACGTCGTATACACTCCCACAAGAGTATTACATGGCCAATCAAATTCTACGGCAAATGTTCAGAGCACTGTAGAAGTATACTCAGAAGTGTATCGTACCAATGCTCAGAGTTGTACAATCAATATTGTGTTTAGTACGGTACAGATCGGGAGTCGGAATGTTCAAGTGTCTACTGTATTAAGGTGGATGTAAAGGTGGATTTATTGGAACGGTAGTGTCTACTGTTCTTTGGGAATTCAGTTGGCAAAAATCGGGGTGCCATGTACTGTTTCTTCGGATAATGCAGTTAGCGAGGTCAGGTGTTCCGTGTATTAAATGGAGTATTTAGGAGATGGATGGCTACTGTATAACTTTTTTATGCTGTTAACGACGGGAAAGGTGGGATGGTTAGCGTGAATAGTACGAAGTAGGACGAGGACGTGGACAGGTGATGACCCAATGTTAATGAGCTAAAGAGAGAACAATGAATAGCTAGCCGACTACAGCAGCGAGTCACGAAAGGGGACGAGAGCGAGGTTTGAAATTATACAAACCTGGCTGATTTAGCTATTGTTGATTAGACTACACAAAGACGATAACGATATAAAAGATTAGTTTAAGATAGTAAAAAGGTAAGTGGAAAGAGCGAGAAGAGGGAGAAAGGGATGGTGCTGATGGTATTTCTTATCCGGATACACGAGAGAGAATACCATTGTTGCTGAAGGCCGAAGATGTAGGCCACAATGTACTTTATATTTTTTCATGTAGTTCTGGTGCTGTATGAGGGAAATGTATACCATAAAATATGTTTCATTTAGTATACGTCCAAAATGGTTTTGGTGGTGGTTCTATTACTAGATGATCTGGTGCCTAATAAACAGTCCCCATTTTCTTAAAAAAAACCAGATGAGGAAGTCAAAATGTTTTATGTATTTTGATGTAAGTATCAATGTCTTGCCAATATGATGTACCATGAAAAGTTTATTATCTGTATGAAAGGAATGTTCATTTTATGCTAAGTCAAATCGTAAGATACATTAGAAGGGAGTTCATATACATGAACAAAAGGTTGTATGATTTGTGTTCTTGAAAAAAAAACGAAAACATTTCTTTCATTAATGTTTTTGTTATTGTCAAAAACAAATCATGTTAGTTGTAGATTTTTTAAAGGGTGATGTGTTCGATTAAGTGGAGTATATCAGTACCATTTTTTTTAATGGGTATTGTGTGCTACTTTGAATTCAAAAGGGGGAGGAATAGCATTAGTGTTTCATGTTATGTGTTTTTTGTTTTAGTTACAAAATTAATCGTCTGTTTGTTACATTCCAGAGGAATGAGGCTATTTGTTTACGTTTCAAAAAACAATACAATTTTCTTTTCATGTTTTTGAATAAATATTACCATTTGATGACTTGTAATATGTAGAAGCATAGGTGCCTTTTAGTGGAAGGATGAATTTAAAGTTGTTGTAGGATATATCAGAAGGGGAAACGAGAAGGAAAATGGAGGAACAGAGGGGATGGGGTAGAGATAATAGTCATTCTTCTGAATCGTGGCGGATGATTTATTGTACCGGTTCAACAAGTTGTGGTGTGAATGATAAAGTTTCCAGTATGTTCCGTATCGCAGCTTGTACCATAGGCTTGGTGAGGCCGTCAGCAATATTTGCTTTGGATCGTACCGAACTTTTCTCCGAAAGAATCGGTCGCTTCGAATACAGATGTTGATCTTTCAATGATGTCACTGATGAGAGTATCCAAGATCAAATTAGAATAAATTCCAGAAGGGGTTAGTGAAATTGACTGAAATGCAGCCACGCTCCTCAGAACAGGGGGTGGGAAGTCAACTGGCAGAATGTCCCAACCACCGACGGAACCTCTTGGAAACAGGATTGTATTGGGATTGAATTCGTCACAGTATGTAAGGAAGCGATAGCCCCAAAATCTATTGATGTAGACTGCATAAACGGCTTCGGATTACCCGGTACCTAATTAGAAAACCATACATAACTCTCTAGGAAATATGGAAACGGCTGTATTTTATTGCGTGTCACATGAAGTGTTCGTTGCTCTTGATTGACGTAAAGTACTCTTTCGCACTTTGGGTGCAACTGATGAAGGAGTAGTTACACGTTCTGTTTTAAAATGTGATTACTTCATTCAATGACCCTGGAAGATGACGAGTGAAGGTTTCACAGCGATATTTCATTATTCTGAATGAAGCTACAGATTTTTCTGTTGATCCCGCACACCGCATGGCACATAAAATTGCCCAAAAGTTTACTTCATATTCACTTGAAGACTGCACCACCGCCCTGTAACTGATAAAATAACTTAAATTTATAAAGTGATCGATTAATGCAGTTATAAGTATGTTGTCATCTAATTCACAAACAAATTCGGAAAATTTGTATTTCAGGTACAATGGTGGTAGTAATGTTGCGACTTTTCAGCTTGTTCAATAACAGGTGTGTAATTTATTGATTTGAAATGTTTTATGTCTATGATATTTGTTGTTGCCGTTGAAGATGAAGATGATCTGCCTGGAAAAAGAAGAACATTTGTGAAGAGATAAGACACATCAATATATGCTCATGTGCATATTTTCATTACCAGAACTGGTTTACATGATGCCCTTTCACCTTATTATTCGCTTTCGTTCGCCATCATGACCTTCTAGATCTACAGCGTGACCCGTTGGCAGTTTTGTTGCGTTTTAGGCATGTAATTGAAGGAAATTTAACTTGGGAATATTTTTTTTGTGAAAGAAATGCCAAACCTTGGAACGGACTGTGTTATGAGAAGGCATGGGATGGTCGTCACAAACTAGTTGAAGTAGTAGAGATACCATTGAATACTGTTTCGCAGTGATTCTTACTTTTCCATGTAATAGAAGTACACCAAGAAGAGAATTTGTTGTAACAATCGTTAAGTTGAGAAGTATATCTGATTTGTTGCTATTATTTTCATGATCACCATGTTCATCTTAAGATGACAGCAATTGCTGTTCGATGTCACTTTCTGTAATGTATTTTTCATAGACTTCTTTTCCCACTCCATTCGTGTAAGTCTATAATCCTTCAATTAAAGCATCATTTACATCTTCATGATCTCCTTCGGAGCCACAATCATTATAATCAATACCAGCACAAAAGACCAGATTTATGTCAAAAATCATGTCACATTTGTTGCTTTTATGTAATGAACTTGACAGCGAAATATCTTCTTCTACACAGTCTTGTGACGGTATATCAACAGTTGGAACTATTCGGGACTATTGATGAAATATTGTATTGTATTGATCATCGTGGACTGAGCTCATGGCGGTAGTAACTGACTATGGCATAGGTGCACAAACTTTGGCGCGCCATGCAACTATATCCGGATCGGACCGTCTCACTTTATTTCGTCTCTTGTTGATTACGTTCATGTAGGGTGATATGGATGATGTTGGAATGAAGATGATGAAATTGGTGAGATTTCGATGAACGACGATAAAAATCCAAATGTTTGGATGGTATAACCAATTTAGAAAAACGTTGTCCATACTATGGGTAGTACTTTAAATTTTTCATGTACTACACTATTTCATGAACACATTTTTCACGTGCATGTTGCGCATCCTCACAACGTGCAATTACTATAAAATTATTTGGATAAGAATTTCAGGCATAATTAGCAGTATTTGAACACATTGTTCTCTTTTTAAAACAGATCTGAAAAGATAAACTGTTAAAACAACATACGTAACATTCAAGTTCATGGTCAACTAATAACATCATCCGATCACTTGAATAGTAAGATGAAATTGAAAGAGAAAAGAGCGTTCAATGCTGATAAGTTATCAATATCTGCTACCTCATGCAACAAAGACTGCGAATCTATCCCGTTCACGAATACTGAATGTTAAGATTTGGAAATGTTACAGTAAGTTCTTTGAAATTGACGGAAAATATGGGAAAATTGACTGAATCAACCGTCACAGTAGAAAATGATATATCTCCACTGTTCTTCTCAACTGTGAAAAAATATTGTTATGAAAGGCAAAGAAAAGTAAAAACGATAATATAAAATAATCTTCCATGTATGACAGACTTCAGATCGGTGATTCTGATTTCATACTTCTCTCTACCTATCTTTACAGGCAGATGAGGAGAAAAGGTCGATGGGAGCTGATATCATATATCAGCTCCCATCGACCTTTTTGAACAAGTCGCTCTGATTATAGATTATAAATGGAAATCACGGAACGCATGCGCGAGGAACCACCGGAACCTGCAGTATTTTCCCCATTTTAAATGGTACGTTCCAATTTAGTACAGTGAACGACTATACGGCGAATCGAAAAGAACAACATTTTCTTCATAATTCATTTTTAACGTTACATTGTAACCTTCAAAGTCTATAAATTCCTATTCTACTGTCCACCTCAGTAAAAGTGAGAAAACAGGATCCGCACCCGTGTCCAAATCAATTCCACACATATTGTCCTTACCCATGTTTCTTTGTTCGCAGTCTGCCAAATTATACCTATACCATTCCACAGTTACGTTCAGACATGCACCTTTCAACAAATAATTTTGCTTGGTGGGTGGAGTTAGGAGAGAGTATTCAAGGGGATAATCTTCATGGAGAATTTTAAACTTTTCAATGGAAACAGCAATACCATCTTTGCTGACACAATCAATCATGTTCTCCATTACACTATTGAGCATGTCGGCAACTGCTTGGATAGCCGTCATTGAATTCCCATGACTGGATAGAAGAAAATTTGAATTCTGTGTTGTTTACCACCTTTATAGCAAGTTAAGAACCTAGTAGCAACGCGAATGAGTTTGACGGGTCTAAAATCCCTTTCATTTTCAAGATTTTCACCGTTACCCCTGTTTTCATGCCCACGATAGGAAACAATATCTTCCTCATTAACTTCATCCTCCATTTGGGCGTCCGTACTATCTCCATAATGTTTATCAACTATGTAGAAATTTAACTACCGGGACAAGTAATATTTTCACCATTTTTATCATGTTTGGATCCATGAATCCAAACATGGTATTGGTGCACCAACTATCACCTCTTGTTCGATGATTAACATCATCTCCAGCTGGTTGCTCATAAACTGAGTAAACATGACTCGGCAATGTTTTTCTCAGTATTTCTTTTGCCAATTAATTTCTTTTGGTAGTTTCGTTTCCATGATCGTTCAGATCATCAAAGTCACGCTTCATCATCGTAGGTGCATCTTGAAATTGAAAAGGGTGTCCATTTATGTCATTAAAAACCCAGTGTACTTTTAATCATTTCTGATCAATCCTTTTGTCAAATCTAACCTACGAAAAAAATGCATACAACAATTTCTCGGATAATCCAACCTTGGATTTATCCCGAATTCGATGCATATGATCAATTACATGACTGGAAAATCTGACGGACGCATGAACGGCAAACTTACCCTTTCCAATACATACATATTCGATTATCCTTCTTCCCACAGTAATCTAAATTACTTTTCTGGTTCTTTCCACAAGCTTCATTTTGATATATCCTGGTTGTATCCAGTCCGGCGCGGATATTTCATTTGGATCATCGAGGAAAAACTCCACACTAAATTATCTAAACTATTGTTCTGAGAAGGTATTAACATAGAAATTACAATTCCATGCCTAACTGTACTAAAAATCTCTCCTGTATTAGAAGTATACATATCTCTGGTCTAACATTTTGCTGGATTTATGGCAAAAATCATATCAGTTATTTCAAATGCAGCAGTCCCAGAAAAATTATATGCATTCACACCGTTTAATACGGTAAGTAACTGACTTAATGACAACGTTAAATTACTTTTTACAGATCATATATGCAATAAACGTCATTGAAAAGTGGCAGTTTACAGTCTAAGAGGGTCATCTTTTCAATTCCTCTTTTCTTTGACAAAGTCTCCGACATTCCCCGAATACCTTTAATTATTGAAACGTCTGTTGAAATTGTTTGTACTATATGTTTCATGTTTACATTTGCTACATGTACTTCCTTTGCAATGTCATCAATTATTTTTTGTAGTGATCTCTCCAGTTCTACAATCATTTTCCGTATCATGGTTCTATCAGATAATGATTGTATCATTGTTCCATTAGGTGTTACTTTCAAGGTATGGTCTGGAACTTGTGTGAAAATTAACGGTGATTAACTGTTTGGTATTGATGGAATACTGTGTTCCAGTCGGTGACACTTCTGCCTTTCTATGGTTTCTTTCTTACCTAATAAGGACATCGTACATGTTTTTTATTTTCATATCCACTTACCTTACGTAAGAACATTGATTCCGCAAGTCATCATATAATTCCAGGTCATCATCACCTTCAGAATTGTTTTCTATATTTCGATTAACAAAACTTTGTTCTCTAGAAGATAGGAAAAAACCGTCAATTTGATCCCCACTATCATCACCGCTACTAACTTCCTTTCATGGATTCATTATTGTTTTGCGCCCCGTCTGTCTCTTCTTCGAAATCATTTCACTAATGATTAGTGTTTTAAGAATCCAGATTTCTTTCTTCGTATAGACTTCTACCGCGTTTACGTCTATCCAGACTTTCTACCATTTTATTCTGGAAGTGAATAGGACTCTTTCCTTTAATTGAAGATGTACGTGTAGTTATTCTGTCAGCATTAACGACGTTTTTGAGCTGTAGCAAAATTCTCTGGTTTTTCATTTCTGCTACCTGAAAACGGTTTTTTTGTCTTTGAATCTCTCTGTCATCTCAGTTTACTGTTCCGTCTACAATGACGTAATGACAAATTTGTGTTATTTGAGTCACTTGTAATTACGGTCGCAGGTTTTCTTATTGAAAAGTTAAGAATTTTTCTTGTGCCAATACGGTAAAATCATGAAGATAGGCGAGAAGTGGGGAGACAAATTACATAATGTATGGAGACAAATCCCGAATACATAATATATATACATAATGTATACTTAACTTTTAACGTTGTTAACGTTGTGTCTGTATGTTCAAATAGACTGTTACCTCCTTAAGTTGATGTTGAAACTTGATTGTGTGTCTCAATTAGAATTAGAATTTTCAAACGAGGAGAAACACTGTTGTCTTGTAGCTTGAAATTAAACTTGAAATTATAACGAAAATGACTTCCTAAATAAATCGTTTCTTTTCTTCATTGTAACGAATATTTATTCTGAACATTGTTCTATTTCATTGTAACAACAAATTTATTTTGAACATTTTCCGCCAATTTCACCGTGAATTGTATTTTCCGGTTCATATGCAATGACTAAATTCTATTTTCGACGAAAAATTCTATTCTTCGCAAAATTCTCACAGATCCCCTGAAGCACACACAACTACAATCATCACATCTAATAATTTCAAGATGGTACCATCTCTGCGACGAAGAACCAATTTCATAATTACGTCCCATCTCCTTTACAAGATGTTTATGTTGTAGCGTTGAAGAATACAGCGGAAAAATAGTGGGATGCTCATGTGTTAATAGTAGAGCCAGTTGTTGCATCCAATTAATCCCCCGCTCTGGCTTGAGGTACAGTTATTTATATATGGAAGGGAAGCAATGAATAGCAGACAAGTGAAGTATAATTTCTGTACTTTGAAAAGGAAGTCTGTGCCTGAAGTGAAAAGGAAACAAACGGTTCCGGGTAAAATGCTGAAAATACTAATTCATGACTTTATGTCAACGAATTGCGTGCGGGTTCCATTGTACACACGGAAAGTTCTGGTAACAAGCGGTAAAACATACAAACATGAAACAAAGAAAAGGGAGGAGTACAGGTACTGCAATAGAAGACGCCCTACGTCATATATTCAATTCAAATAATACCATGAATGAACACGTATTTCCACTGATGCATGAAGAAGAAAAGGAAAAGTCTTCGATTTATATTTCAAATTCTGTATTACATCCACAAAGCAACTCATATCCCAAACATCACCATTCAATTGTAACTGTTGAATTACTGTCAAACAGACTAAATAGCCCTGCAAATTCTCAGATCGCCATTTTGAACAATGCACAGAAATGGTACACATACATCGTGCAAATGAAATTCTTACACATCTCCGTATAGAGTTACTTCAGGAATTTCAGACAACGTTTCAGCCAATCAATGTTCTAGGGGAAAATAACTGATATATTACGAGGTAGTATCAATCAACGTTCCATGACCATTGAAACAATTTACAGCAATTGCAGTCATCGTAAATATTATGGATACACAGTCATGTTCTAAACGTTCCATCCATGCTTTCCATACAACTCAAGACCGATCCTATGTAACCACTACAATACCTAATTCTTTTTCAAGATTTTCCGACCTTTGTAAGTCAATTGTGTCGAATGTACTCGTTCCGAGGGCTACTTACTTCAGTTGGCTTGTTCTTGTCCGATTTTCTTATCGTTCGTTCCAATTTGTGAATATCCAATTATCCGTACCTCGATAAGTGAATGAAATTCCAATAAAATTTTAGTTCTACAGTACCTTACCTCCGATTATCGCTTTCTATCGCGATAATTGATTTACTATGCCCTGCTACAATTAAGTAGCGTTACAGGCTATGTAAATACAGAGTCGACTCTGGCCTCGCAGTCGACAAAGATAGGGCACGCGTTGATGCCGTGAGGATCTCCTTTGATCGTCGCGTTGGTGATTGGCCAACCTAGTTGTGTCTGGATCTAGTTTCCTGTCCCTGATTGTTATGACTTTATAAGTGCAAAGGTGTGATAAATCTAATTTCTTATTTACTTTTATCTCTTTCTTTTTTCTCTTCACCGCAGAGCGGTATTTACACTGACAAAACTATGTCAGTCCAGATAACGCAACACATGCACTAAATTATTCTGATAGCAAGGCTTATTATTTGGAATTCAGTTCAGTCCATTTAGCATTTTTCAATGCTAAATACTATGAACTGTGCATGAATTAATACACACACGTGATGAGTAAAACATGTGAAGAATCGATAAGTGCATATCCGTGACATTTAACTGAATCACACGAAGCTTGCACCTGTATCAAATCTCTACATTTGACAATTTTGAATAAGATATTTCATGAATTACGCTGAGCTCCTTTGTACGAAAGGCATAAAAATCATATGACGTACCCGAGATTAGTAGGAACAAAATTTTCAAAAGGACATGATAGCAGAAAGCAAGCATTATTATTGGTTATAGTCCAAAATATGTTCTTTTCGACACCATTCATAAGGCGGAGAGTTCTGAATTTCCAATTGTAGAAAGTTCAATAGAAACGTGGTCTGAAAATGAGGGCAGGAATTTTTCACATTGGAAACTTAATAATGTTACATGCCCCTGTAATACTGCTAATATGAAAGGGGAATGTCTCATCAACACTGTTTATGAAACATCAATACACGAAAATAGAATTGCAGACTTGAATTGTGACAGCGGTGAAAAAACAGGCTCCCCTTCTCTTGGTCAAAGAAATCATTTCCATTGTCCAAAGTTTGAACATGTGATGCGCTGAGAGCACAAGGTATCGTCTTTGGGACACTTCACCTTACAACACCGACCATTAAATCACTGGACAGATCAATTGTAGTGAGCTGCTACCAATTGTGGCATCCTTGAACTATGTTGATTACTCTATAATAACTTGTAACGATTTTTTGGAAAAAGAAAATCTTCCCAAAATTTGAAATAAATGAGCATTACATGTCCAATTTTTTATTCTGGAAAAAAGTTCATCCATTTCAATTTTCCTTACCACCTAATGGATGAAGATAGTCAATGCGATCTCTGGACTGTCGTACCTGCACAAGACAAGAAGGGAGATCCCTAGCTGGATAACTACTTGTATTGATACGGCTACTGGGGCTGAAAAATCGGAGCGTCTGGGGGCTTCATGCCTCCAGTCGATTCTAGGCCTATATAAGCACTAGTCTTGGTCATGCACTTTTCATGTATATTATTTATTATATATATATAGCTATATACATATATACATATATAGTTATAGTTTCATCTATATTAAAATTCTATAAACAACTAACAACAGCAATTTATATATAAATATTATTATACTAATATAGCTGCAGCGGTAGTTTTAGTATATTGTTGAAAAATGTCACATTTTGTGACATCAGTTCTTGTCAGAAAGCTACTTGGAAACGTCCAACTATCTTCTACAGAGTACCAGTTGAAGCAGGCACTCCAACTCCTCAACTTGCTGTTTCAATATTTTCAATTAGACGAAAAAGCACCAAGGACAATCATGACCGCACCTTTTTCTGATTTTACAATTATTTGGGTTTCAACTTCAATTTATGAATCTAAAAAACTCCCTTAATGGACAATGTTTCACATCCCCGTGAAGCCCTTTTCAAAGACTTTTTTAGTTAACTACTACTACTACTACTACTACTACTACTACTACTACTACTACTACTACTACTACTACTACTACTACTACTACTA